>JAOXNO010000041.1:2767374-2777534 GCA_028565335.1 Limnodromus scolopaceus | reverse complement strand
CTGGTGGGAGGTGTCCCTGCCCAGGGCAGGGGGTTGGAACTGGATGATCTTTAAGGTCCCTTCCCACCCAAACCATTATGTGTTTCTATGATCTGATCTACCTAGATTTTGCATTAAATCCCTCCAACTCTGTCAGTTGGTGTTCAGTCGGCAGTCTTTAAACATTTACCTGGTCCCGATAATGAGCACCTCTTGGCGTGTGCTGGGATATTGTAGGCAGGAAAGGCAGGAGGGGAGGTTTTCATAAATGAATCCATCAATTTAACATTCAAAATTACTACGGTGACTGTGTGCACTGAGGAAGACTTCAAAAAATGGTACTGCTGCTGTGTAGAGTTGAAACAATGTGAAGTGGAAATGGAGCTCTAGCTACTAGTTTGAGAGTGGAATTTAATTTAGGACATTTTTAAAACAAGCTAAAAGTAGGGCTTTACAGCCATATTTTTCTCAATTGTAGCAACATGGATTTCTTCCTAAAAAGACTTTTATTTCCCAGTTTGTCTATGTGCCCTCTTAGCCACTGGAAATCATGATGGAGCTGCTGATGTTTGTTTGGTCTTTGTCATTCCCTCTCATATTTTTACATGTAGTAATTTAATCAAATTCTACACATATCTTGTAATAGGCGAGTATTTAATCTCACACATTTGTTGGGAGAGACAAGAAAAGATGAGCCTTTTGCCTGCAAAAATGTTTCTCTTTTCCTCTATTTTTTTCTTTCATCTCAGCACGGAGTATGAACTGTTAAATTCCTTTTTCAGTTTCATTGCAGTAAGAATATTGACCTCTGTCCTTAACTTTTGTACATAGTTTCAAGAATTGCTGTTACTTTTTCTCGGTAAAAGAGTTATGTGGTCAAAAATGAGAAAACTTTAGATTTATTTTTTTTACTTCTTTCATCTCACCATTAAGCTTCTTTTTATTTGAACCATCCGTTGTCTTCAAACCTCCAGTTTTTTCCTTGAGCTACATTAATATTTCTGTAATTTCTGGTTCCTTTTTTTTCTTGTGTTTCTGGAATACTGAGGCAGGCCTTTTGCTTTCTTTATCTTTGTCTAAATTACTTTCTCCTTACACATCTGCATTGTTGTTTCACAGCATTTCCCCTAATCAAAATTCTCCAGCAAGGTAACTGATGACAAAATTGCCCAGTGCTTAGAGTTACGATGTATAAGTCTGTTTATTAGCTGGAATCTGTAAATGCTGCCTTCAACCCTTTTCCTCCTCTCCCACCCTCCCCTCAGTGAAGGTCCCATCAGGGGGTTCAGTTCTGGTTTGGGTTGATTGCTACAGAAATGTTGCCTGATGAACACAAGTTGTACTTGCTATTGCTGAGCGATGTTTCATTTAGTGTTGGTTACAACCGAGATGACTTTTGAGAAGCAGCAGTCTGGAAGTGCAGACGTGCGTGGGAATTTCAGCTTTCATTCAAATTAGAACTTCTCCTCTTTATAATTTGGAGATAAGTTGAAAACACGTATTCTTACTGAGATCTTCATACTCCAAATATTAAAGAAAGTCCCGTGATTTTTTGACAGCAGATGTTGAGAGCATTGATATGTTCTTCCACAGGCGTTTCTCCTTGAAGTCATGTTTCCTTTCTCAGTATGATTCAGTTCTCCCATGTCCTTGCTTTTTTTATTTTCATTATATTTGCTTTTAATTAGCAATCTAGTGCTGCTGGTTTTCCTGAAAAATGTCTTCAGTTGAGATATTTCCTAGTTGTGTACATTTAGCTGCCTCTCTGGCATTTCTTCAAAGTTTGTTTTTTCCTTTGTGTCCATTTCAAACTTAATTCTAAGAGACTTTACCTGTCTTTCCTCGCCATCTCTTTCCTCTCTTCTAGGTTAAAGGTTTGGGGAGGTCTGTGGTTGAAGTTATATCTACAAGTATAGATTGGAACTAACTTGTAACCAAGACCTCAGAGTTATTTGTACCTGTTTGAGCGGTAAGCTAAAAAATTCTTATGTGTATATCAAAATTGCTGAGATAAAAATCGCAGTGTAAAGGGACTTTCTGCTGGTGGATTGTAAGCGGTTGACCGTGATGTCAGAGGAGAAAAATGATTAATCCTGTGAACAGAGAATCCAGTGCACTTTAGTGAAAGCAGGTTCATCTCGGGTCTAAATTGGACCCCTTAAAAATTGCATGCTGGTATTCACGTTTAATGTAAGAGCAAAGTAAAGAAACACAAATTATTAAATGAAATCTACTTAGAGCTAAAATAGCAGGGCTTTTCTTTCTAGGTGTGTACGCTTCACTTGTCTTTTAAACAAATGGCAATTCCTGCCCTTTTCTCCTTTTGTGCTGATTTTGCAGTAATTTCTTCGTAGCGTATTTTTTCGAAGCTGTCAAAGTACTTCCTGTCATTTCCTATTTGTGAATTTATGCTTACTTGGAACGCCCCGTTCCCTCTGACAAACGAGGCACTTGTGCTCAGGAGGTACCTTTGGACGCCTCGGAATGGGTTAGGGAGGCCTAGAACCTGCAGACCTATTCAAACAGGATAGTTACCAGACCTTCTTTTTGCTACTTTATTCTTACTCACTCCCTTAAAACTAAACAATTCATTCATCTTCTCTTCCTGTTCTCCATCCTGGTTTGAGGAGGGGAAGGGAGAGGATTTTGGCATCCTGAGGTAACAGGGGGAAAAGGCTCTTAAGACAATCCACCTAATTAAGGACAAATACGAAGGGCTTCTGTTTCCCTAGATTTGTTCTTCGACACTTAGAAATTTGGTTGAAGCTGGTTGAGAAGTTTGGTTGAGTCGTTTCAACTAGTCTGATTTTGCTTGTCCTGTGGTAGGGATGATATCCACCAGCAAGAGGAAAATCACAGGTCTTACCCTTGGTGTTTTGATAAAAATGGTTTAAGTTGTAAGTTTGGCTTTTTTGCTGTAGACATTTTGCTCTGTGGTATTTAAATGTGGTACCAGTCCGTGATTCAGGGAGTATCCTTGGTGCGTGCAGTAAAATCTCTAGTAAAATCCTGTGTGAAGCCATGAAAATGCTTTAGGGCTAAGCCCTTACCTGAAATTTAAACACAGAAGAGTGTTGTGCTTTGGCAACATGACCCAGAAAAGGATAGTGCTCACAGTAGCTGGTTTTAGGCTGTCCTTTAGCTTTCTTCTTTGGTTTATACTTTGGAAAAGATCCCATACGAATTTACTCTTCTAAGTGATGTTCAGTTTTATTATTGGTAATTACAGATGTAAATATGTGAAGGTCAATTTTCACCACCTCTTACTGTTCAAAATCATAGCAGGAGCTATTTCTTTTACGTGTGTGTCCACTCTTTCTTGAAGGAAGTGTCTGCTGAGTTTTGTAAGGAAAACCAATATATAATTTCTTTTCACTGCTAGTAACTCCAGTTATATAAAGAAATGTCTAAATTGTGCTAATTGCTGATTTGAATGTTGTAGTGGGTTGATGGTTGTAAGACACTATGGATGTTACCCGACATCTTAAAACTTCCAGCACACGGAATATTTCAGTGTGAGCTCTGATTTTGAGAGGAAAAATGCACATTGAGACTATACACGATGGCCTGTAACCATCTCTTTATAAATCTGGCCTTTGATTTCATAATTAGAGCTTGTTAATTTTAGATGCTTGGAACACTGTTCAAAACTTCCATACAGCTATGGAAGTTTATTTAAACAGTATGGCTCTGCTTCTTCATATATGAAGTCAAAATGGCACAAGGAATGTATAATGTATTTGTGATCTAATTATTTTTGTTCTTTGCATCTTAAAAATTAAAAAAAAGCTGGGATTGGGAGAAACCATGTAGCTAGAATTTAATGACTGTGTGAACACAGAACTGCTGGTGTTGCCTTTCCATTGGGTGCAGCATTGGTTTTTATTCTGCTTTCTCAGTGATCTCTCTATGTAATCAGATTTTGATTTTCCTCGTTTCCTGAGTCCATCTCCCAGATTTCTCAGGCTTTTGTATGAAGGGATGTTGGTGCTGAGGATGGCTCGTGCAACTTTAATACCAACTTCCAAATCTTAGAAATAATTAACCTTTACCCCAGAGGATGAATATATATGCCTTTCCTGCTGGAATTTAAGTAGGAGGAACTGTAACAAAAATACAGACGTGTGCTGGTTTTAACAGTAAACAGAAAAATATGTTTATGCCTTTGTGAAAGTTGTTTCCCCCAGTCAAGTTTGTGTGTTGAGATCTTCTGGTAGTGGTGATTTAATAGTCACTGCTTATACGTACATGAAATTACAACACAGTGACCCCCTTTATTGGAGAAAATACTGAATTTGTTTATCCAAAGCACAGTATTTTCAAGAAGCTGAAATGTTTGTATTTTGTTACTGGAATGAAAACAAAACCAGTGACATAACTGTAGCCAGGGTCTGAAATAGTTTCCCTGCCCCAGTACTGCTAAAGGTCAGGAAGCCTCCGGGATGTTTCTTCTCACTGGAAATAAAGGTCTAGGTTGCTTCATCATAAGGAGAGATGGGAGATCTCACATGAATGCAGCCATCAGCTTTCTTTTATAAAGATTAAAAAAAAGGTAAGTATCATAACGAGAGGAAATACTTTAAGGCCAAATAGTTCAGAACATGACAAGGCCAGAAAGAGATTTGTAGAGGAGCAGAAATGTTTTAAAGAACAGTACTCAGGAGGAAGTTAGTGAGATTATTTATTTATTTGGTATTTATTCTGTTGCTTTGGAGCCTTCCCATTACTTTATTGTTGATGAGTGCTACCTTGTGTTAGAATGAGAGCCCATCCAGTTCTCAGTCTATGCCATTTTGTATGTAAACATGCTTAAAATAGATGACACCCCATGGCTAGCGTGCTGTATTCTGTATGTACTATTGAAAAGGACTTTTGTCTTTGTCAGCAGAGCATGAAATTGCCTGAGAAATACAAAAGTTTTGCTGCTACTTCAGTATTCCTGTTGTCTTTTTGAGTTAACGACCACACCTGAAACCTCTTTTTAATAGTATGCTCTACATGAGATAGACTCTGCCTTTCCCTTCCATTCTCTCAAAAATGTGTGATTACACAAAATGTTATTTCTGAAAAGTATAAGGAAAGGGGTGTATTCCTCAGTCAGTAAACGCGGTGCTTGTGATGGAGTCACTTTCTGCCTTAAGGAGGTGGAAAAAGTGACTCCCGTACCCTTTCTTCTGGCTTTGGGAAATAGTCACATGCAAACTCTTAGTGAATACACTGATTGAACAGATGAGGATGAAGAGATAACGGGAATTTCTTTAAAGCTAGGGACTGTTTAACTGTTGAGTGGTTGGTTACTAAAGGGAGCTGCTTAAAAGGATTTTAAAAAGAGAATTGAATTTGGGCCAGTATGCCCAGTGGGTCGTAGGCTTCCAAGGAATGGAATGAGACCTGCAGAAGTCTTGATTATGTCACTTGGAGTTTGTGGTTGGGCTTTTTTGGGTTGGGGTGTGGTTTGTTGGGTTTTTTTTTCAGTTTTCTGTTGTTGTTGTTATTATTATGGCTTTTATTTCAACTAGCTTCCTAATTATCCATGCTATATAGAGGGAAGGAAAAGATGAAATGGAAATTGTGTTTCTTCAGTGCATCGCTCGGCATCCAACACGCTCATTTTTAAAATGTAAAAGCTCTATTCTTGGTTTACCTGGTCCTGTTACTGTTCTTGACTGGTTCATCTGAAAAACTTTGTTGGTATTCAGTAATTTTTCTAGATGTAATTTCTGACTGTAACTAGGAAAAGAAATAGCTGTGGATTTTTGGTAGATAAATAGTTTTGATGCGGCTGTAATAGCATGTTAACAGAAACTGTCATTTATGTAAAGCTTTAACATTTGTAATCATACTTAGCTCTCTCTGCTCAGCAAATTAAGACAATAACAGCTTCATCCCTGTTTGTATGCTAATATATGTCTCTAATTGAAAAAGCAAGGATGCTTTAACTGGCTCTGAATGAAGCGGTCTAGGGAATGTGGAGTTGGAGGAGAGCGAAGCAAGTGAGACTTGCAAGGGAATAGCTATTTTGACGTGATCGTGCTTTTTTATTGCTCAGAGTTCATAGAGTGCCTGGGTGGGGGGGAGTTGACTTTGTACATACTGTTGGGTTTGGGTATTACCAGTTTTGCTAAACATTGCTTTCCCTTTGGTGTTTTTTAGGCATCGGTAGAGTTGCTGCTACATCTCTAGGAAATTTAACAAATCATAGTTCTGAAGATTTACCTCTTCCTCCGGGCTGGTCGGTGGACTGGACTATTAGAGGGAGGAAGTACTATATAGATCACAACACCAACACAACTCACTGGAGCCATCCACTCGAGCGCGAGGGGCTGCCTCCGGGATGGGAGAGAGTCGAGTCAGCAGAATTTGGAGTGTATTACGTAGATCACATCAATAAAAGAGCTCAATATAAACATCCTTGCGCTCCCAGGTAAGACATCCGCCTTCTCTTCTCTAATTCTGTTTTTTTCCTTAATCCAGTTAAGAAAGTGGAACTGGTTTTGTCTCATAACAGGCAAAACCCTTTTTATTTTTAGAAGTAAGCTTTACTGGTTCTTGACTACGATTTTTAGAAGAAGTTGTAATTGTTAGGTTTTTGACTTTTTTGTCTCCTCTGTTACTATCTTAAGTTTAGAAACAGGATATTGTTCCTAACTCACTAAAACAAAGCAGCTGTTCTCTTCAACTGGTGGTAAAAAAAAGTTGCAGAGAACAGAATTGAATTGTAGACCGAAAGGAAACTCAATCTGATGGATGTTCCAGGAGACTGTCTGAACAAATAGCACATTTCATCTGAAACATGAATTAAACCTTGTCTAGAATGAAAATCGGTATTTTAGCTCCTTGTAATTTAAAGGTAAAATAAAGTTAGTGTACACCAAATCTACCAGTTAATTTCTGATACTCTATTTTGCTGTTACCCAGGAAGAGAAAATATTTTAATGTGTGGCACAAAAGATAAACATACAGGGATGTCCTTGGCTATAAATGGAATAACTTATGAGCTGCTGCCTGAATATATTTGTTCTGACATATCAAATGGTGCATTACTTGCCTGAATCATTATTTGCCTGAATGAATACTTGCCTTTTTAATCTTTTAAAAGCAGGTATCCCTCTTTGTTCTGCTGTGGTATGCAGGTAGCAGGCACTTGGTGAATAGGTCTAAGGTGGCTTTTACAGTGTGGTAACAGCAGCAACGCTTTGGGGTGTGATTGGAGGGAAGCACAAAAATAGCAGCAGAAAGTTGTTTTCAGAATAGGCCTGCTGAGGCAACACTCCATGTGTGCTTGCATCATCAGCCTTTGCGTTTATTAATGTTAACAGTTTAATGGTATCAGTATGTCTAAGTCCTTGCTTGGAGGTTATGGACTCTGTCTTCCTTTGTCCAGCGTTCCCCGTTACGACCAGCCTCCCCCAGTGACTTACCAGCCGCAAGCAGCTGAGCGGAGCCAGCCCCTCCTCGTCCCTGCAAACCCCTACCACACGGCAGAGATTCCCGACTGGCTGCAGGTCTATGCCAGGGCTCCTGTAAAGTGAGATTTGGTTTTGTTTTGGTTTTTTTCCTTCTGCGTTTCACACTCTGCATGCCTGGCTTATAAGGAAACAAAATTAAGGTGCTTTCTATTAGGCATTACTTAAAATCATCACAATACTTCTGGCAGTTCACACGACTTGCAGAATATTAGGGAGTTGAGGGTGTGATTTACTTCCAGTGTGTTTGTGAGAATGGTACCGCGTGGCTTATAAAATATGTGAAATATTTTTAGGGTGGTAACTTCTTAATCTTACTGCTTTTTAAAAAAGACATAAGAATTCTCCTTCAATAATTAAAAATTTTGAGTACAGAATAAAAACTATGTTCAAGAACTTTTTAAAAAAAAAAACCCACCCCTAAGTGGTAGTGAAAAGTCATTTTTTTCAAAGAAAACAATGCTCTAGGAACAGGCAGTCTCCTCCAAGGAAAGATTCGAGTCAGCGTAATGAAGCAGATTACAGCTGGGTACAGCTCTGCGGAAGAGTAACACTAAATAGAAAAGCAATTAAAAAAAAAAAAACAGATATGTTTTAATAATTATGAAATCAGGTACTTTTTCATTATTTCATAAGGAGAATATGGAGAAACTCAGTTTTACAGCAACGAGCAGGTTAGGCTGTAGTTGCAAATTCAGGCTGTGTATGATGTCTGGTGACTTCCAGCTAAAAAAATCCTCTTTTTTTTTTTAACTTCTTCTAGTAAATATGATTTGAATGGATTTTCTTACTTCTTGTGGCTACTGGGCTTGCCAGCAGCCCATAAAGATTTAAATTGGCCCAAAATCCACCAGTACTCTTATGCACCAGGGACACACCGAGTTCCTGTAACCTATGGGAGGGCTTCTTTCCTAGAAATACTTCTAGGTTTTGGCTGCAGCTGCATTTTCTTTATTTAGGTCTTTGGCTCATCCAGACAATGTAGTTTTAAATATTTCAGCCTGTGTTGCATGGACTCTTTTGGTATTTCTCGTGAAACTTGAGAAACAAATATAAGACTTAAACAATTTAAGAATACCAGGGATTATTTTAGATCTAGGAGGCTGAGACAAATTTTAAAAAAATACAGCAGAAAACCCCCAGCATTTAATTCATTCAAGCTGTTTTAATAGAATTTACATTGGTCAGAGGAATCAAAAATCATGTATATTCCAGTATCCTTTTAGCCCTCTAATTATCAAACGCTTCTGTGAAGAAGTACATTCTTGTTTACATCCAGTAATACTTGTGAATGCTTCAGTAGTATTGTCCAAAAGCTGAGTATGAGAACTGTGTGTGGGTGTGTGTACATATATATATACCACTGTGTTCTGGGGCAAAAATGAACATAAGCGGGCAAAACACTTCCATAGTAATAGTAAAGGAATACCTTTTGCAATCAGGTATTTTAAATGTACGGTAAAAATCTGTTGATGATTAGTTTTGCGCTGAAATCATTGTGGTATATTTCATTACGGTTTGTTACTTACACCTGTAAGTTTGATTTGGCTGATAAAAGGGCGGTCGTTTTTGTTGAGAAAAGTAGGTAATAAGAGCAAAAATAGATGATGTTAGCACTTGTTTCAACAAGTTTCTCCAAAGGATAAGAATTCTGGCCACTGGAAAAGTCCAATGGAGAGTTCGGTAGGTGTTAACCATAATGTTTCTCTGTTTTGGTGAAAAGTGGCCAAACCATTAAGATAAAAAAAGAAGATACTTGGCTCACTGGACAGTGAAGAGGCTTCGGTGCCCAGCTATAACTTTGAGGCAACAATTTTCAGTATCAAGGTGGTTTTGATACCTCGAAGCATCCTTTCCCCCTCTCTCCTGCCATTTCTCGAGGTCTGTTTTGAGAGCGTAAGTGCAGCTATGGGAATCTTAGCACTGGGACCGAGACTCCTGGCTTGCGTTTAACCCTTTGCTAGACTCTCAAATGGATTGTTTCTTCAAAACAGGGGTGTTTCTCCACCTCCCATGTTCCGTAGCCCAGTCTGGTGGGGGTTCCCGCACCACGCCAGTCTGCGTGTGTGGGACTTGGGGGGTGAGCAGACCGAAAACACCTCCCTTGTATGAGAGGTCGTGGTTTGGATTCTTCCTCCACCTCTTTTGGAGCAAGGATATGAACCCAGGACTTTCTTTCCTCCAGCCCTAACCAATAGGCTGTAAATATTCAGGGCCTCTTGTGATGGAGGTGTCCTATGTTGTATATTAAATACTTGTTATCTCTGGGAAAAGCACTGGAGATGGGGTATTCTGGCCATGGGTTCTGTCAGGAAAGCTCCTGCTTTCTCACCTGGGAGGGAAGGCTTTGTGCTTGGTGGGAATTTTGTACTTTCGAGGCTTTCTTCCCTCAATTTCTGGCTCTGGGACTAGTTGTCTTTCTAAAAAACGCCTGGGGAGTTTAGGTCAGGTTCTCTGTGCCCTGTTCTGCTCGGCATCCATGCGGTGAGTGTTCCTTGACCTACCATCTTTGGATTTGACTGATCCCTTTGCTGTTGAAGTGCTGCCGGTGGCTCTATCTTTAATTAGACTTCTTCCCTCATTTAACACTCCTCTTGGCCAGTGAAGTGAAACCCTCATGCTGCAGAGCAATCACAGGATGATATGGGGTTGGAAGGAACCTCTGGAGATCATCTAGTCCAACCCCCTGCCAGAGCAGGTCCACCCAGAGCAGGT
>JAOXNO010000041.1:2739667-2751841 GCA_028565335.1 Limnodromus scolopaceus | reverse complement strand
GATGGACCTGCTTTGGCAGGGGGTTGGACTAGATGATCTCCAGAGGTCCCTTCCAACCCCATATCATTCTGGGATTCAGTTTCCATCAGCATGCCTCCCCCGCACCGCCCAGTTAGCACGGAGTTTGCCAGAAGAACAAGTCTGATCGCCAGTTACACAAAACCAGGGAAAAAGTAACTTCTTTCTGTCTGCCACTTTATTGCAAAGACTGCAAGCAGCACTGCTGGTAAGCAGTCGGTTCACCTCAAACAACTAAAAAAACCCACAGCGCGTGGCTCCTTTCAGGGTGGAGAATCTTATCACGGCTTTTTTTCCTTTTTTCTTTTTTTTTTTTTTACCTGTTGAACTAACTCTGCCCTGTAGGGAAACCACTGATCAGATAAGTCAGGACAATTAAATATTCCTTGGAAAGCTTTTCAAAGCAAAATAACGTTCCCCTGAGAGCACGTGTAACTGGGCTTCCACCCGCCGTGAGCACCAGCCTGCCTTGCAGGAACCAGTCTGCTCCACTCTGCATCCGTGCCGAGCTGCACGTGAGGCACTGGAGTTAACCGGAGCCTTAACACCGAGCCCATAAACCTCCCATCTCAGCCCTGCCCTTGGTTGCCCACCAGCCATCTGTCCTGACAGCGCTCACTGCCAGCGGCTCTGAGACCTTTTCGGCCTCACACATCTTTGCAGCCTCCACCTCTGTCTGGGCCTCCCAAACTTCTTTGGCCTCCAACTTCTGTCTTGGTCTCCCACACCTTTTCGGTCTCACACACATTTTCACCCTCTACCTCTGTCTGAGCCTCCCACACCTTTTTTTGGCCTCCACCTCTGTCTTGGCCTCCCACAACTTCAGTCTCCCATGACTTTTTGGCCACCATCTCTGCCTTGGCCTCCCACACCTTTTCGGCCTCCCCCTCTCTCAGGGCCTCCCATACCTTTTTGGCCACTGACAACTTCTTAGCCTCCCACACCTTTCTGACCTCCACCTCTGTCTTAGGTTAAAAGATTCTGGCAATGAACAGGCAGCTGCTGGACTTGGAAAAATGAGCCAAGTGCGTTTATGTCGTTGGGAAGAGGATCCAACTCCTCTCCCAGAAGTTTTTTCATGGAAAATGAAAGTTTGGAAAATAGAGGTTTGAGTAACCGGCAAGACAATCTGCCAGGACATCCAAGGTATCTGCTTAAAGACCAGACCTTTGCCTTCCTACCTTTCAGTTTTCCATCGAAATTTGGGTTGGTGGCGACTTTCAGGCCCGGGTGAGGTAAGAGGAAGCAGGAGATTTTGGTGAAGCAGGAATGGATGTGCTTTCTGACGTTCTGCAGCTCTTCATGCTGATTTCCCGAGACCTGCAAGACACCAGTTTGGGGTCAGGGGTTTTCCTTCTGATGGGGACACTGGTAACGCTGGGACAGCGGTGATGGCAGGAACACGGGGCACTCCGTGCTGTGGTTGCTCACAGTGAGGAAAAAGCAACACAGAAGGACATCCCATGGGGGATGCTGCACGAGGACAAAGACAAGGCTCTTCCAGCAACCAAGGAACCAGAGCATCTGTGACCACACACCCTGGGGCATGTTATTATCGCTTGGAAAATGTCTCTGCCCATGTATGACTGGAATACAAAAACATTTGGGATTTCCCACTGGGGCCTTTCTTGTCTCCCCTTTAATTAGGTCTCTCCACTACCAAATCGCCCATGCATTTCCTGATTAATCCCAGCGGAGCCCTCGCCCACCAGTTTTACTGTACAACTGCCTGTTACTGAAGCATCGCTCCTGATCTCTGGGGAATCTGCTGACTCCCATCTCTAACGCCTCTCCCAGTTGCTCCCATCAAGTGAGCCCCAGGGAGACTGGGCTTGGTCAGAAGACGTGGCAAGGAAATTCAGCCTCCTAAAAATGCCTCTTCTGCGATTTTAAGGCACTGGGCGAGTGTGACTGTCACCAGCATCTGCACCAACACTGCAGTTCACACCCAACAGCCAGCTGTGCCCCCCCCGCCAGCTGAACCCTTACTGGTACCACTGCTCTGCACCCTGTTCCCTGCTCTCTGCCCAGGATTATGGTCACCAGCATCATCTGTCCCCCACCCTCACGCTCTGAGCACTCTCCATCCAGGCAGGGGATGGCAGTGGATCATCTCTGGATCACCAGCCAGATTTGCCTCCCTTTTCACTCTCCATCACCCACCAGTGTACCCCCAGGGCTGGGACCGCTCGTTAAATGAACCCAGATCAGAAAGAACACACCTTCAGTCGCTTCTCCAGAAATCTTGCACCACCATCGGATCCATAGGAAAATTCATAAGGGAAGCTCCAGTCGCGAACAAGGAATATAAGGGACTAGAAAACAGAGACAGGAACACATTGGGGTCAACGCCACACAGCACCCAACGAGTCAAAGGTACCAGCTGCTCCAGGGCCAGCTTGGAAAAACTCATCTTTCAAGGGTGTTGCTAATTGTAGGACCAGGACCGGCTACATGAGACGCCTAATTCTGCTGTTTGTTAATGAATGGGGGTTCACGAGGGATTTCAGGGTCTCCCATCCTGCCACCACCACTGTGTCCTCATCCCCACCCTCGTACCACAACAAGACCTGGCCCCCAGCCTCTGCACAGCTCCAGCAGCATCCCACGCCTTTACTGGTGGAAATACCTCTCTGTGCAGGTCACCTCACCATGGCACTGAGACCACGCAGACTCGTTGCATGTGTGGCTGCATCCTACGAGGGGAAAAGTGTGGGGCAAACCCAGGACTGGGTTTGCTGGGCAGCAGTTTGATTCCCCCACCTTGAAAAATAGTATCAATCATTTAAACTGCAAAACAAGAAAGAGATTTTTGCTAACCAGGACAAAAGGCAACCAGCTCCTTAATTCCAGCTACATTTAGTTCCATCCTATGGGAATTTTACAGGCTCATTTTTTCAGCCTTTTTCACCGGGCAGCCTTCCAGACAGACTTTTAATGAGAAGCAGATGCAGGATAACGAGGGTGAATAAGAAATCACTGGCTTTTGTAATCTTTATATAGGCAGTCAAAAGTTCCTATGCAATAAATAAATAAATACCAGCACGGTCAACTTTTAATCCTAAAAAAAAATAAATTAATGTTTTCAGAAAAAAAAATCCTGTCTCCAGCGTCTCATCTGTGCAAGGGACCCGTGTGCCGTGTAATGAACACAGGGTTTGGAGGGGGAAGCCCTGAACGCTGAAGCCCAGGAGGGTCTGGCAGGGGTGCCAGGGCTCCTCTCATGCACATGAATCAGCAGGTCAGCAAGTGGAATCCATTTCACTGGAATTTCCCTAAAAATCAGCTATGTTTAGAACAAAGATTTAGTGGAGGGAGGGAAAGTATTTCCCCTCCTTATTTCTCTTCCATAAAACATCAGGAAAGGTTAAAAAAAGAGAGAGAACAGCATGTTGGCCATTCCTAAGTGCCTGACGATGCACAGCAACTGCACCCAGTTAGCTGTTTCGGGACACGCTGTTCTTTCTAAGACCAGGAGATGCTTAGGAGACATGTCCATGTTTAGGACTTTTCCACAAACACATGATGCGTGCCTTGCACTGTTTGACTCTGGAATGATTTTCATTTTTCTTAAGCAAAAATCATTCCAGACGTGAAGTCTTTCCTGTGCCTGCCAACCACCCTCAGCCCCTCCAGCCCAGCAAAGTGCCAGCCTTTTTGAAGGCATCATGACCAGGGTCGGTGTCCGGTGAGGGCACACGGGGCAGGGCAGGCGGTTACGCTTTGGCCCAAGTGCGAGGACACACCGTGGAGAGGAGGGAGCTGAAGGGAAATGTTAATTATCCACTGCCAAATATTACTTCCCTCCCAGCAGGATCTATGCAACTGCCTCGTTATCCACACTCTCTCTGCACTCCCTGCTTGGCAGCGCTTTCCTATAAGAGCTGTTTTCCAAAGCCTCCTTTGCAGATTTGGATATTTTAAGGACAAAAGAGGTTCAGCGTGTTTGACTTGCAGGCCCCGGAATCCCACCCAAGAAACTCAAGCTGTAGACTGGAGAGATGGGGAGGGACTCTGGATCAGGGAGGAGAGCCACAGGATGAGGGGGAAGGGTTTGACACTGAAAGAGGGGAGATTGAGATATTGGGAAGAAATTCTTTGCTGTGAGGGTGGTGAGAGCCTGGCCCAGGTTGCCCAGAGAAGCTGTGGCTGCCCCATCCCTGGAGGGGTTCAAGGCCAGGTTGGAGGGGTCTTTGAGCAACCTGGTCTGGTGGGAGGTGTCCCTGCCCAGGGCAGGGGGTGGGACTGGATATCTTTAAGGTCCCTTCCAGCCCGAACCATTCTATGATTCTGAAATTTTATCACATCCTCAAGGGTTACCACCAGTCGTTTGATATTTTTCTCCAGATCGTTAACAAAGATGACAGTGAATCAGCGAGACCCCAGGGGGAGCCCCAAGGAAACACTTCTGAAGGATGATGATTCCCTATTAAAATTAGCTCAGCGTGCTCTGCCATCTATCAGTTAATGAGTTTTTAATCCATTTACAATGGATTAAACCAGACAATGCTGACTTGGTATGTTGTTCGCTTGCTTTTAATCAGCATGGGAGGGAGATAAGGCTTACAGAAGGCAACGTATCATGGCGATAGTTACCTTTATCAACCCAACTCGTGGTCTTTTAAAAATTGATAATGGGATGGTTTGACAAGACTCGCTATGCACAAAACTGTGTGACTTGACAGCAATTACGGTCTTTGGTAAAATCAGAGCCTATTATCCACTCCTAATGACTTAAGCATATTTAAAAGTTTCCCCTTACAGCCTCCTTTTTACTGATGGAGTAGGAAGTATTTCACTTTCACTGAAATATTTGTCTACGCTATGCTGATAGTTTTTAAATAAGGAACAGGGATATTTATTCAATGTCTGGCTTTCTTCTGTACCATGTTACAGTTTTCTCCTAGCTCTTGCTACTACAAGTCATGTGTTTTTACTGGTAGCTTTCACAACATTTATCAGTCATCTGTCCATGCCAGCATCCAATACACCCTCAAAGCTCCCCAAAATCTCAATTTGTCCATTTTAATTTTATTTCCACTTCCTCAGCACAGACACCCCTTAGGCCTTCCAGGACGGCGGTAAGGACGGCAATTCTCTTTTTATATTGAAAGGCAAAAGTAATACCACTGTAACCCATTATTATCTGCATTTTTACAGCATGGTTTTGCTCTCTGCTGTTCTCCACTTCTGGAAGCTCCCAACTCCCCCTCCAGCTACCACCTACCCTACTGTGGATGCCTCGGCCATGTCATGGGTTCCTTCTGCCCCCACAACTTTCTGCATTGTCTCTTTTTGTTCATATTCACTTTCCTGCTGGAAGGGATGTCCCAGCTCACCATTCTCCCAGCTGCTCACAGCTCTGGTGTCCAGAGCAAGCGCTCGTCTGCCCGATGCTCTCCCTTTTTTGCATGCCAGCTTTTCACAGGTTGGGAAGCAGGAGGGTGAACAGATGTCCCTTATTTGAAGTTAAAACCCCACTTAAACCGAGCCTTCCCACAGCTCTGCTGTCACTCGTGAGAGCTCTGAGCTAATCCTTGTCCTTTCATTTTGCCGGGAGCAGGGATTTCCCGGGGCAGAGGGTTCAAACCTCTCGGAGAGAAGGCTGAGCCGAGTCCCCAAATAGACAGTGTGACAAACCTGCCACAAAACCTGACTGCTTTCCAAGCCCGGCAGGACATCTGGCAGGAGAGGGCAGAGCTCTCGGAATGGCAGGGGTTCAGAGAGGAACCAAAGAGGGATGTTGGGCGGATTTGGAAGCCTTTTTGGGAGTAAGGAAGCACAAAGCCTTTCCTTCTCACAGCTGAGCCTGTCCCCTGGCATCTCCATCTCCTCCCAGTCCTGCAAACTGCAGTGACACCTCGTGGTGAAGCCAACCAGCTCGGGGCCAAGCCACCTCTGGCAGAGGGGACGTGTTGGCCAGGACTCTCAGAACTCACCTGGAAAGGTTTCAAGAATGTCTCCTCCATTGCCAGGCGGCCATACTCGGTGAAAAGCTGGAAGGAGAAGCAAAGAACAACAGAACTGTTAGTTTGTCTGTCTGCAGGGACACACAGATGGCCGTGGACCACAGGCACAGTGGCAAGGGACGGTTGTGGCCACAGGGCTAACAGCACCATTTGCAGTGCTGGAACAGAAACTGGCTGGCTGTGAGCTTTCAGTTCACATCTGAGAGGCACATGGAGCAGCTACAGACAATCACCGGGCTGAGCCCTCACGTGAAAGATCTCAGCCTGGAATTTTTGGCTGGCAAATCTGCGGAAAATGGCTCAAATCAGCTGCTTGCTGTTGCTTTCACACCAAGCAGAAACTTCATGTGCTGCAGGGGACCGCTCGACCCCTGCTCTCTTTAAACACTCCAAGAAGAAGCGGAAATGAATTCAGAAATAAGCACTTTCCCTGCAAACCCCTGCTGTGCAAAGACTGTAAGATCAGCCTACCAGCAAGATTTGAAGGCTCTCCAGCCTCTCTGGACTGTAATTTCCCACTGAAGGCACAATAACGTATTTCACAGATGCCCCAAAATAGGTCAACATATTAAACAATAATGGCTTAAAATCCAAACTGAAAGATCAGAGTTGCACTGGGTAAGTTCAATGTTAAAAAGGCATTATTGTTATATTTACTGACTGAAAAGATGCAAAATTCTTCAAATGCTGATTTTTCCAGCTGGACTTTTGCTTTTCTTTCCTTTCTCTTAAGCTCCTGGAAGAACCTACCTAACGAATCAATCAACCACCTAAACAGAAGACAAAGCTAGAGTTAATACCAGGAAATGGGCAGGACACCTGGGCCACAAAAATCCAATTAGCTGCTTGTCTCCAACAGTCAGGGCTGTAATTACCCTTAGGGGTCACCTGTACTGAGCCAGTACCAGATGTCAATATTCAGGCTTATAAATGGTTACCCAATTTCTTTGGGCTTCTCCTAACAATCCAAGGATCCCATCCTACAGCACGAACACTGCAACTTCTACCTTCAGCTTCCCCATCACTTAAGTGAAACGAACACTTTTACTGCCCCTACTCACGGAGCAGTGCATGGACACTCACAGCAGCAGGAGTACAGCCAATAAATGGTTAATTACCCTATTACTAGTCACTTGGTGCAAGTCATTTTATGGTTCCAGCCCCATGGGTCAGTCCTGGCCTCTGATGGGTCTCTGCTCAGGAGACAGTAACAGTTCCCTCCTGGTGAGTGTCCCTCTGACTGCCCTGCCAAAGGACCCAGGCCCCCACGAAGACATGTTATGAGAGCGTAGACAAGACATGTTTCAACCCAAGTGACTGTTCCTCCATGCCCATGAACCAATATGAGAGTTGGGAAACCGAAAAACCCTCTTCTGAGTTCAAATGAGAAAGTGCTTTTCCAGAACAAATGTGGAGCAGAGCATAATCCAGGCACCCCAGTGGAGCAGCAGGGACAAGGGTCTTACCTGCAAGTGCTGCAGATCATCCTCCTGCACATTCTGGGACAAGTTATAAACCTGCATTTAAAAACAAGAACTTCAGAACACTCACAATGGCCTGTCCTTTGGGCCAACATGTGGCTCAGTGTGGTTAAAGCCTAAGACATTATCATACCAAGCCAAAGTCCCAGCTGGCCCGTGGTGCCCCAAGCACAGCTGGACAAACGCTGTCAGACAGAGAAGCACTGCTGATCCCTCTGCAGCAAAACACTCCAGTAGGGAGCACCAGGGGCTGTCTTGCCCCAGCCTGGAAGCCTGTGGGGGTCCAAATAACGTTTTTTCTTCTCCGTTTTTATGATGTGCTGAGCTCTGTACCAAGACACAGCTTCCAGCTCATTCACACTGTCCTCCAAGAGAAAAGGCCAGAGAAAATGGAAGCCCTAACAGGTGATGTGGTTACCAGTGTGTGAACACCTCCAGCCCAGAGGTTTCTCCAGCAGCGCTGAGACAAAAGCACACCCAGTTCCCCACACCAATGTCCTTTCCTCTTTGGTAGCTGGAAGCAAAGAGGTGCATCTGCTGCTGGCCCTGCTCTCAGGGTGAGATGAGGAGATGAGACTGTCCCCTGAGATGATGGTGTCACGTGTGAATCCTGCACTTTGTGCAGCCAGCATGATGGCTTTTGTCTCTCCCATCAAAGGCCCTGGGTTAGCTGCTGCGTTACTGGGATTTTGCCACCTCCTTTTAGGAAATGATTCCTGGAGACATCCCCCTTCTTACCTGTATCGAGCTGATCATTGTGCTAAGGGCAAACACGGTGGCCGAATCCCGCAGGGTGGACTGGCTGTCGAAGGTCCCCTGGGTGTCCATCAGCAACACTGCAACCTGTGAGGCAGAAAGCTCCACGTCAGCTTGGGTGCACCCGTTCAGCATCTGCATCCAAGCAAAATCACTCTCAAACTCCAAAGGGATGGTGGGGCGGGGAGGGTGAATGTCAGCTGCATTATTGTGTTGGGAATTTCACTGCTTCTGCCTCAGACTTGTAACTGGTGGAGAACAAAGGAAAAGAGCAGCCCCAGTCACTCTTGACAGCGCGATGACTCCATCAGGCAGGGAAATGAATGCTGTGCAACGCAGAGGAGGGAACTGCTCTGCTCCTCAAACACTTGCTGTCACCACGGAGAGGTCTTTTTCTGAGTCTGCATTAGCTTCACGTCACAGAAGCCAAACATGGCAGCGTATCACACCTCCTTAACCCAAAATATATTCAGCCAGTATTAGAGATCACGCCATGAATAATTCAGTGTCACTTGGGTGTTGGGCTCTTCATTAAAGAGTAGACAAATACAAATATTCCTGGCTATAACCTGAATTTGCAGGATGCCCCAAAATCCAGTTTGCGTTGTATTTGACAACCCTGAATGAACACGCTCCATTTTACAGCTACTGCTCTAGGAAAGGGCAGTAGTTTGCAAGGACCTCAGATTCAAGATCCCTGGGAACAGCAGAGAAATAAACTCTGGGATGTCCAGAGTTAAAGGGACACCTACAGAGCATATCAATCAGGGACACCCAAGCATCTTATCAACTCATTGCATCAAACCCATTCATGCCAGATTAGGCATATGGTATTGAAGACTTTCTCTAAACTTGCACAGGCATTTGAGCCACCTAAAGACAAGGTAGAAGAGTCTGGAAGAGAAAAATGAACTACCCAGCAAGAGACAGCTATGCAACAGAGAAACACACACCTTTTTACCATCGGGCTTGTCCACCAGGAAAACCTCGCTCCAGATCTGAATGCCGGTTGTCTCCCGCTCAGATCCTCCCCTCCAGGAGAAACCAGTCAGAGGCTCGTTGTAATCTCCAACCCAGTCCACTGTGTCCTGCAGACAGGAACAGAAGAAGTTGCTGGAGTTCTCATCTCACTTTGGTTCTACACTTTCCCTCTGTGCTGCCTCCACCCCAGTGCTAGAGGGGGGCATGCCCTATAAGAGAGGTTTTCTACAGGGCAGCAAATGTGAACATCTCTGCTCAAAAGTCAAGAGTCCACTGGTGTGGAAGGATCTGCTCTATTTTATTTTGTGAAGCCATGCTAAGTAGAGGCTTCAGCATTCCTAGAGCATCAAGCCAGTGTCCCATCCAGCCCATCCCTGCTGCCCCCCCCTCCCCTTCCCATACCCCTGGGAAGAACCACCTGAGCTGGAGCTGTACCTTATTGTACATGTACCGCAGCATGAAGTCCATCAGGAATGATTTTCCTTTTCTAAAAGCTCCAGCAACGGACACGGCCACCACCTCTTTATCTCTGACAGCCTCTGAGAGGAGGATACGGTTCAGTGCAGCTTCATCCAGTTCGAAGGAATGGTCATCTTTGACAATGAGGACTTGCACTGGTCCTGCCTTTCTCACGGACTCCTCCTCCTCTGAGCTCCACTCGTAAGTTTTATCTGCAAAACTACCTGCATAAACGAGTAAAACAAGAGCTGTTAGGTTCCTTCTTCTGCAAAGCGCAGAGTCACATCCAGTAGGGCTGGACAGGGAGGTAACAGGCCTAGTTAGCCCAAATATCCATCCCGAAACAGCGCTGTTCAGAGTATATGTCTGTCAAACCTGTCCTCAGACATCTCGATGGAGACTCCAGGCCACTTTGGAGTTATCTATCCACATGCTCTCTGCAGGCAGAGAGTTCCCTGCCAGAATCACAGAATCGTCATGGTTGGAAAGGAATCTCCCTTGACAAAACACACCTATTGCTTTTTGTTCTACAAGAGCTGACACAGAGAACAGATTGCTCTCCGCTTGCCTGCAACGACTTCTGACGTACACAAAGACTGCCATAACACCTCCCTTAGCTTTGTCTCTGCCAGAAAAGAGAATTCCAAGCCCCCTGATCATCCCTTGCTACCATGTTGTCTAGGCATAGAATCATGGAATGGTTTGGGTTGGAAGGGACCTTAAAGATCATCCAGTTCCAACCCCCTGCCCTGGGCAGGGACACCTCCCACCAGACCAGGTTGCTCCAAGCCCCCTCCAACCTGCCCTTGAACCCCTCCAGGGATGGGGCAGCCACAGCTTCTCTGGGCTGCTCTGGGCATTTGACTGGTCTCCTTTGGACACTGCCCACCATGTCCTTCCTGAGGGCTGTCTCAGAAATGGAAGCCACACTGAAGCTGAGGTGTCTCAGTACCTCGTGTCTCTATCAAAGGATGCTGCCTTTATGCATCCTCTACGACTGCTGTTTCTGTAGCAACAGCCGAGTCCCGCTCCATCTGCAGCCTGCTCTAGTGCTCTGAGAGTAATCTGCCGCTCCTGCCATCGACCCCATCAACGGCCTCCCCCGAGACAGCCCCAGCAGGAACCAGGCCACGAAGACACATGCCCATCCTGATAAAAGCCACTTCTTCACTCCCCAGAGGAAAGCGTATGCAAAGCACAGGCACTGCTCACTTTCCCGTTTCGAAATGGCAATGTTCCCCGCAGAGCTGCTTCCCGGCACAGAGGCGAGCGCTGCCCAGGCTGTACAGCGTTCATACAGCCTGACAAGAAGGTGTCACCTCCCCAGCGGGACAGGGGAGAAGTGACAAGCATGATGCTGCAGCAGGAGCCTTTGGAGGGGACGGGCAAGGGACCCAGCGCTTGGTCACCCCATCCATGCTGGGCAACGGCAGGGTGCCAGAGAGGTACGTATCACCCACATGATCCTCCAGGCTGAGATAATTCCAGCTTTTAATGGCCTGGTGGCCCATTTGGGCTGCTCTGTGTCCCTGCTGCAATACGGGAGACGGCTGCATTTTAAGACCTGCCATCCACAGAGACTGCAGCCCCGGGGTTTGCAATGAGCAGGCCAGCTCCGCTAATTTTCCTTTCATTGTCTCCAAACTTCCCAGCACAGGAAAGAGATGCCGAAGGTGATTAATCGTGCCGGTCACCTCACCTACAGCCACGTGAAATCTCCTCGCCAGCAGGGAAGGGAGCGTGTGATGGAAAGTTCCCCCTGTATTTCTACAAAAACTTTCCGGTTCATTGGCTCAGGCTGCAACTTTCCAAACACGGTAGCCTCAAGTTAAAACTCCTGGGTCTCCCTTTCAGACCCTGACCTCGGAAATCCACTTTTCAGCCAGTCCCAGCCGTTTCAAAGCACAAGGGCTATGTGTGCACATGCTAAAAGGCAAGCTATAAATACCGAGAGGAATAGCGTTTGCCCATTCTGGGCCTCTTTATAAAGAAGCCTCCGGCAGCAACTTCATATTTTAAAGAACAGCAGTGCTTTTGTACGAGTTTGTGATTTCCAATGATCCTGCAACGAAATATCGGGATCATTAAGCCTGGTTGCTAGGGGATTTCTGGTGGCTCTAGGACATATACTACGAGCTTTCTTTGCTTGCAGTTGAAAAACAAAGATCTTTTCTTCCCGATGCTTAGAGGTTTTTTAGCAAAACAAAAGTCCCAAATGCACTGAAAAGCTAAATTCTCCACCAAACTGCAGGAACCAGGGCCCAGCAGCACCAAACTCCCGTCAAACACCAGTCCCTGACCCGTTTCACTGCTCAGGGGCCTCCAGTAAAAAAAACCCAAAACCTTCCCATTTCAAATACACAGACCCAGGATCCAGGCACACATCACTCAAAGACTTGAAAAATGCAGGCCTCTGAAAGCGCTCAGTCACAGAATCATAGAATGGTTTGGGTGGGAAGGGACCTTAAAGATCATCCAGTTCCAACCCCCTGCCCTGGGCAGGGACACCT
>JAOXNO010000041.1:2705109-2715521 GCA_028565335.1 Limnodromus scolopaceus | reverse complement strand
AGGCCAGGTTGGAGGGGGCTTGGAGCAACCTGGTGTGGTGGGAGGTGTCCCTGCCCAGGGCAGGGGGTGGGACTGGAAGATCTTCAAGGTCCCTTCCAACCCAAACCATTCTATGATTCTGTTCCTTCTCCCCCAACCACACAGGGCTTGGCGTTTTGTACTTTTTAATACAAGTGCCCCAAACAGAGTTTGAACCAATCTTCAATTTTGGAGAAGGGGAACAAAAGGATGGTTTATGCAGACTTTGTCTTTTTGAATGCTCTTGTTCGGCAGCTGAGCTGAAAGATGGTGTATTTGCTCAGCCCAGCACCCCCCTGCAGGCTGCCTTTGCGGGATGAATAGCTGATGTCTGTCCTCACTGCGCAGCGATGATCAAATATGATCTTGTGCAGCGATTCTAAAGCTGTCTTGTTTTGGGTTTTCCAAGCAGGATTGTGAGCAGCGCTACAGTAGCTTTCTTTAGAAGCAAGCATAGGGGGAAAGAAATGTACCAAATTAATAGCAAAAACGCATCTTGTGTTTACAGATAGTTTCTATTTATTAAATATCATGGAAATTCCATTCCTTCTTGAGTCACCTGCTCAGTCTCTTACTCTCTTTGAATTTATTTTTTATCTCCAGCACCAGATAAAGGCATTAACTTAGAAGAAACCTGTACTGGTTTGCCCCTGATCACTGCTGCAGGAAAATAGTGGGCACTGAAATTGGATCGTGGCAGACAGAGACTTTTTTTACTCAAATACAGTTTTAAAAAAATAACATTTTTTTTTTTTAAGGTTGCCATAAAAGTGGAACTCTGTGCAGTTTGAGCCAGGTTTCAGCCCTGCATGTGTGGTCGGTGCCTTGTTCTCAGGGCTCTTGAGCAGTCAAAAGCTGTTCAGAACCTGTATTTGATATTTGGAAAATAATTCTTCATGTCAGTCTAATTTCACAGATCATGAGAACTTATTGCTTAAAGCATTCTACTGCTTGAAATCAACAGGATAGGAATGGAGTGTTAAGGCTTTCTTTTAATACCAGAGTACAATTATGGCTGTGATAGTTTTTAATCGTATACTCTTGACTTTATACAAATATATTTTGGCAGCTGCAGACCAATTGGATTGGCCATCCCTGATTTAGCACTTCTCTCCCTGGTGAATATACGTTGCTTACACGTATAAATTACCATTAAACATCTGCTACATCAGGGGATTCCACTCTTCCTCTCCAGATCAAAGCCTTCTGGTGAGCAGTGTTTGCTGTAGCCATGCCTTAATGCTGCGTAATCTCAGTTTTCCACGTGAAGAGTGTTTAGAATGGCATCGAACCAGCGCTGTTGAGTTGCTTCTTCTCGCTGTGGAGTTTCTCTTCTGGGAAATCACACGCTTTTCTTTAAGAATACAGTCAGTAGGATATCTGTATCTATATATATATGTAGATATATATTGCTGAGAACTAAGATGCTCTGTGATACCTTGTGTTTGGATATTCAGGACTTAGGGAGAAGCTCTTGCTTTTCCATTTGTATTCTTTGCAAGTTTGTTTTCTTATCAACCATTTGGTCTTTGTCGTGGGACATTCAGAGCTGTTTGGCATTAAATATTACCTCCTGTTGCTCGTGTTTTCGACTAACGGTAGGTTATGTGGTGGGAATAGTGTTTCTCCCTATGTCTATTTCTTCCTGTCTTTTACTTTCAAAAGCAGGTAGTCTCTGAAATGTTAAAAATAAGGTCTGATTTCTTTTCCAGCTCTTTTGAAGAGAGTTGTCCTGCTGGATTAGGTTCCTAGAGGAGCCCAAGAAAGAGTGGTAGCAACTTTTCCATGCGCTGCCATCAGCAAATGCTGAGGCTTTACCCAGTGTCTCTTAAACCAAGGAGGAACCAAGAGCCTGCTCTATTGAGTTTAAGGTTCTCTTGGTACCAGCCTTGTCCCTAATGTCTTCAGTTGTGACATTACTGTCTAGTACTTGTCCTTCAGGAGATGTTCTGATGGGTAGATGATTTTGTTCTTCCTTGTTTATCCGTGGTACAGTCAGTGAGGGAGGCGGAGGTGTCCTGTGGACTTGCATGGGAATGAGTTAACCAGAGCACGTTCTTTTGTTCCCTGCATGTCGCATACGTTTTTGTAGACCAGTCTCGAACACGAGAGGTGCTTTATATGAGCCTTTTCTACCTTCCACCCCAGAATTCTTTTTCAACAGGAGAGATCCATTCAGAGGAAGTGAATAGTGCAGTTTGTGCATCCCCTTTGAAACACACCCCCAGCAGCAGAGGAAATCTCTGAGAAGGAAGAGCAGATCAAAGACCACAACATTTGCATCCCAATATCTACTTCATCTTTGTTTCCAGAAGATGCCACGGTCATTTTAATTTCCAGTGCATTTGGATGACTTCAAACATGTCCAAGATTTATAGTGTGAGGTGTCGGAGTGATTCCCAGTTCCATGGGCAGAGGTGCGTGGTAGAATTTCACGGCTCATCCGTGTCAGAGAAAATAGCTCTTCCTGTTCGCAAGGCCGTAACGGAGTTGGCCGGCGTATTTCGCTGACACCAGCAACTGTCCATCCGCTCTGCAGCTGGAAAAACAAATACACTGGTACCTTTACTCACATTTGGCACCTGGCTTCTGGGTTACAGCTGGGAAGGAAAAGAAGAGGCAGCATCAACCCAAGGTGATTCCATTCGAGAACAATGCAAAATGGGTAGGTCTCCACGGTCATAAAAGTTGTTCTTCAACTCCAGGTAACCTCGATGACTCGCAATTTAGGTTGCCAGGACCTTCTTCTCATACTTTACCATTTTGTTAGGATTTCAGGTTTTATATTTCTTCAAGAAGTTGGAATAGTTCTTCCCCAATTTCTGAAGGCTTCCTAGCAACAGGACCACTCGGCAAGGTTTGGTGGACGCAGCAGCCTTTGATTTGTGGTTTCTGGCAATTTTGGTATTTCTGAGCACATTCTGGGATTCCAGTAAAAAGTCAATGAGAAGGACAGGATATTTTGTTCAAGACTTTGTGATTTATAAAAACAGATGCTACCTAGCTTTTAATGGAAGTAGGTAAATAAGGCAGACCTGACACTGACAGTGGTTAAAAGATAGCAAAAGACAGTTTATTGCAGTAGACCTTCCCCAAATGTTCTTGCTGCGTGCACCTATGGAAGAAATATTCCACAGATCATTTACCTGAACTTCCCGTTTGGCCTCACCGAGTAGAGCAATCTTCCTGAATTATAATGAAGGGGTCTCGATATTATGTACCACCAGGTTTTTGTCCAAGCTGTGGTTTGCTGGACTGGGGAGCGTGTTTACAGAGGCAGCACCATACAACGGTATTATTATTCCCTTTTCTCATTTTGGGAATCTGTTCAAGAGTGGCTTGTCTGAAAAATTGGATATGGTTTGAGCAGATGCTGGTCAGTACATCGAAAACAGGCAATAAAAAAAAAATCTGGAATTTGTTGTAAAAGAGGGAGACTAAGAAGTGCCAAGGCTTTTGTTCCAAAGCCATAGCCTCTTCCAGTGCTTTTCCCTGGTCTGTTACCCCATGTGTTGCTCTGTGTGTCTCTGCTGACTTCTCTGCTCCTGAAGATGGTAAAAAGATCATGCAAGATGCAGTCAGAGATACTGCCAGAGCTTTGAGCTGACCCTTAGTCCCGGTGGCCAGAACTGCCGCATGTACTGAACTCACATCTTTTATGCCGTATTTGATATCTTGGCGTGTTGGAGTTACTCTTCTCCCAAGTCTATTTTTGTGTCTTCCACGTGAATATGGTGTATAGAAGGTTCATGTTTTCATAGAGATGAGGAAGATTTGACTGGACATGTCCAGAAAGCTGAATGAAACATATTTTTCAGGTCAGTGTGAACAGCTGGATTTGTAGCCCATTGAAATGTGAATTTTGAGGCATTCCAGAAAGGCAAGTGCTGTTTCTCTTCAGAGAGTGAAGAGGTCGTTGCAAGGGGACTCTGTGGGTTTATTGCTAAGAAATTGTTTTTGAGCTTTCTTTATATAGCTTTCCCGTGCAGCATTAGAGGCATCATTTCTTCATGCATTTAATGTCATAGTCCACCCCAAGGAGCTGTATTCTTGGTTGTTGGTTTTTCTTGCCAGCTGTGTGTCTGGCTGTTTGCTGGTCATTGCTATTGAAGCAATAGAGAGTTGTGTTACCTCTGCCTTAACTCGCTGTTTAATGTACAGACACGCAGGGTAATAGTTGAATTATAATCTCGAGACTCCCAAAAATGTTTGGGAGATTTAGTCATGAATCTTAAGGGCAGATAAGTGGTAAAGTCTCTTGCACAGGCACGGAAATGTAAACATGGTTGGTCGAAGGAATAAAGGTGCGGCCACACCATCTTTTATAGATGTGCTTTGTCTTGATGAAACTTGGAAGAATTAAGATTTGACAGGGAGCGATGGCTGATGAGTGTTCATTGCTCTCCGGTGATTCACAGCTTCAGGTATTTGTGTTGTATTTACCAGGGGTTCGAAAACGGCAGCAGCTGAAATTTTTCTCTTGTTGCACTTGGTCCACAGTGGGGTAAGGGGGAGGATTCGGTGTATCACTTGCAGGTATTCACAGTTGTATTGTCTGTCAGAGGGGGGGGGTTGTTAATTTAATTATAATGAGAGATTCTCTTAAACAGCTGAGATCTCTTTTCATTTACAGCTGGTTTTGTGAGAGTTGCTGTTTTAAATGCCCCCACACACACACCTTAAAGAGGATGATTTCTGCTGCAGGGGAGGGTAAGGAATGGGGTATGTGGAGGGAGGGAACTGGCCAAGGGTTTCTGAGGCTGGACCCCGTGTATCTGCATAGTCAAAATACCTTTAGTAGGTATTTTCATCAAAACTTTGCCAAACAGTTCCTGTCCAGAGAGCCTGTTTTTAAATTTGGCTCACAATATCAAACTGGGGACAAGGGGAGTTGTGAGGATGGGGAAGGGAGGTCTTGAGAACGTTTTATGATCTGCCATCGCTTCAGCAGTCACAGCCGACTGCCTGTTTAGGGCAGATGAATGTAAATTTTTCCTTTTTCTCATTCTGTGGGTGTTGAGGTTTGTGTAAATCCTGCAGTGGGATGTCTCGAGTGCGGGCTGCCCGTGCTGGCTGGAGCTCCTGTAGGGGTGGAGGAGGAGGACTGAGGCCTTTCTCCATGGAAGCACGACATGATGAAATTGTGAAAGAGACGAAGCAGTTGTTGCCTCTGTTTCTCGCAGCCTTGGAGCTTCAGGCAGTGTGGAAATTGTGTGTGAGATACAGCCTTCCAACCAGCCCAGCTGGGTTTGCCCTGAGAGGTGTGGTGCCAGGATATTCCCTTATCAGCTTTATTTGAGGTCTCGCTGGACGTTGAGTTCATCTTGACGTTAGGCTCTCCTACTCTCTCATGGTTTCTGCTTTCATGACTTCATCCCTGTGTATCGTTTCCTTTAGCTACGGGAAGCTTTCTGAAGCTTGACGTGGAATTTGCATGTGATCCCCGTGTGGTTGCCCTTTGGTTACGTGAGTTCAGTCTCTGCTCTTTGTGTGCAGAGAAGGGCAACGATGGGATCTAAAGCTTCCTGCAGGTGGAATGTACTTGTGGAGACCTTATAGTACATGTAATGTTACATGTGACAGCTTAGGGTTTCTACTTCAGGATGTGGCTAGAATCTATTTTGATTTACGGGACTGATATTTCATTCCTTTCCTGCATTTTGGCTGGTGTCTTAACAGAAGAAAAAAAAACAAAACCCACAGGTCAGTGTTTTACTTCTTGTAGATCCCGTGGCTTTCTCCTTTCTGCTAAGCGGGTGTGCAGATCATCAAACCTCCAGTGTAGTGGTTCTTGGGACAACCAGGATGCTGAGGACTGAATGGACGGGGCAGCTGGATTAGCCTTTAGGTATTGTAACTTCATGCTAAGGGCAGATCTTGTATATGCTGAGGAAATCTTGTATATGTTATCCCTAACAGAGCAATAAGGCAAGATAGAAGTTGTTCTCTAATATATTAAAATTGAATGAAAATATCTTTACAAGTTCAGTTAAATTATCAAGCCTAATTTTCAGTAATGCTATAATTTCTCTAGCATAAATATTATTCAAAGTGTGTCTGGAGTCCGTGTTTTAAAGAGAGTTGAAGCAGTGAAGTGGGGAAGTCACAGGCCAAGTGCTTGAAACTGAAGTGAAACCGGTGTTTGACAACAGTAGATGAAGCTGGGGAAAAAAATCTGTTTCTGCTTTTCAAGTTACATCGCTTAAATGAGTGGATCAGTCGAAACCGAGAAAACAAAAACAAACAAAAAAAAAAAGCAAAAATCAAAGTTTCTTTTCTCTCCTCCATTCTGGCTAAAAATAAGGTGTGAGGGGATGACAGCTGTAAGATCGCGAAAGATATCATCTGTAATGAAACGGCAGCACATTTCCTCTCTTTTCTTAATCAGCATAAGTGCAAAACAGATTGTATATTTAACCTTTCTCATGTATCTAGCACATTTAAAAGTTCAAATTTTTTTTAAAAAAATTACTAAAATGTCACTTTTGTTTATTTCAACGGAATTCCAGGCTGTGGTTTTGAATTGCCTACTGAATTAGAAATATTGCCGAGCACTATTTGATCATCATAAGTTATAAAATTAAGAGTGTAAATAAAGGTTGGGTTTTATTCTAGTTGAAACAGCTGAACAGTGGTACCCTCCCAGTAGTCAGAAAGAAGCAGACACACTGACTATGTATATATACATGAAATTGAGAGGAAATCATTGTATCTTGACCATCTTCCATCCCAAGGAGGTAAGAATTGATATAGTGCAGATGCAAAACAAAATTTACAGAAGAAGAATCTCCGTGCTTCTATTTTTAACTAATTTTCTTTTAACTTCTTTGATTTCCATGACTGCTTTTTTATTCATTCTTTCTATTCTGGTCATTGTTTTATTTAACAGTAACAGCAACAAAGAACAAAGCAGCCAGACCTATTTTCTTCATGATGACAATGTCATGGCTTGTTCCGTTCAGTTTTGTAACTGTGAGTTCATCTCCAGGGAACTGAAATTTTAAGGAGGCAATTGCTGAGCAGCTTTGTTGGAGTTAGATTTTTCTACTTAAAACTACATTTTTCGCCTGCACCTCTTTAAATTCTCTCAAATAAATTAAACTAAGGAGTCAATACAGGTTTTTACCCTGGGTTTGGAGGGTTTGGTACCGTGGAAGAGCCTGTGTGTGATGTGGAAAGTTAAGAGGGGTTTGCCCAAACACTCCAAAAATGAGCTTGGACGCACAGCTCGGTTCCAGGGCTGCAATTCTAGGCAAAATAACCTCAATAAAACAAACAAACCCCCCAGCAAAATGCATACACTTGGATATTTTGGTCTGACTAATCTGAAAGTATGTCCAAAAGTATTTCTGGTGTTTTAGGAAGTTGCATGCAGATAAGTGACGGTATAAGAGTTGCAATCTCAGAATTGCAGTCTGTTCTCCTCTTTAAGATACCGGCGGCGGTTCCCCAGTTCTGCCTTTCTGAGGGGACGCGTCTCACTGCGCGTTAACTCATGGTCACAACACAAAGCAGGAAAAAATTGCTTTGTCTTTGGTGTCAAATGATGGTCTCGAAATTCTTTAATGCAACACAAGTGGCTTAATTTAAAAAAAAAAACCAACCAAAAACAAAAAACCAAAACAAATCATTGCCTTTTCCTTTAGAAACTTCTTTTTCCTGCCTGCCTAGAAAGCCAGATTCCTTGTGGGGATGGGGAAGCCCAGCCCAGCGTTTTGGAGCCCAGCCATGGGTTTCCTGCGTGACTGTGACGTGTTGCTTAGTGGTTCTAACTTTGTTATTTACAAACGATCATAAGTTCATCAGAGTTTGCCTGAAATAAAAAATGCTGGTGTCTTCCTTTCGCGTGACGTGGGGTTAATAGTGGTGTCTGGACTTGGTGGGGGTGTTCGGAGACTGAGTGCTGTATCTGATCAACTCGCTGATTTATTGTATTTTTCAGTGAAAAGAAGAGATGTAGATACTTGTCAGATATTTTGGTAGGCACACCTTGTAGTTTTTTCATCTGTAAGGAATAAATACCCCCCCCGCAGCTGATAAAATACGTAATCTTTTAATGTTACTTGAATTTGTAGTCTATAATACCATGGGGTTTTTTCCTGTGTTGTAATCTATACATGCACATTCTATTCAGCATCAGAATAAAATTGTTCATTTATTCTTTGTATGTTTTAGTGAATAAGACCTTTTTAAAATCCTTCTCTTTTTGTAGTTTAATAATATGTTGGAAGGTTTTGGGAGGTTTTTTTGTTGGCTTGTGTTACCCCCCGCCCCTATTTTGTACCCTGGCCAGTAAAGCTGTTAGGCTTCTGCTCAGTTTTAAGTATCTTAGCAGCTTCATGGGCATGCTTTGATTTATGTGATTTTACGTTAAAAAATGTATATTATTCCTCAGGAAAGTGAGCTATTTCCAATAGTCTTTCAAAACAATCTAATGTGCATAGTTGTAACCTGAAGAGGTTCTTTTCTGGTTTGATTCTTGCCAGCTGTCTGCTCCAAATGAGTCAAAATTGGGCTTTTTTGGTGTTTTTTTCCTCATGGTATTTGTTTGTCTCTTTTGTGCTGCATTAGTTGCTAAATAGTACTTTTGTGGTCAGGGGCTGTTTCTAGCTTTATCTTTTCAATTTCAGGAGGCTCGTGCCAAATATTTTGCAAACGATGACCTGCCAAGAAAATTTCAAAGGAGAATAACCAGCCTCTGCTTGGAAGCATATAGCTGACTTCTTTTGTTATTTTTTTTCCTTAAATAAATGTTGTTAAGACGTGCACTGATCTTTGTTTTGTTATTATTGTTATCCTTATCGCTGTAGGTCTTTTGTCCTTCAGTAGTTATTGCTATGAATGAGATTCAGTGGCTGCTGAGATCTGTAAAGCCACTTTGCTTATACAAATTCTCAGTCTGGTTTTCTGCGCTCGAATAAAAGGAGTTGGCCCAACATCATTAATGAGCTTTTAATCCCTTATTGCTTCAGTTAATTGGCCTTGAGTAAGAAAGTGTCTGAAGTCTGTGAGTGAAAGGTAGGTTCCCCTCCTCTCAATTTTCTCTGCAAGAGATATACTATCTAAATTTCACCAACTGCCAGTAAATGTAAATAAATGTAAGCCTTATTTGCATTATAGCTGTGCTTAGGAGTGCCAGTCGCAGGTCTTACTGCACTGGGGTTTGGGTTTTAATGTGGAATTTATTTAAGCCCTGATACTTTTGTCTATTATGGGTTCTGCTCCTTCAATAAGGGAAACTGCAAGTGCTGGAAATGTGGAAATGGGGAGTGACAGCTGTGAAGTTTGCCTCCTGCTTTGTACCCGTGTGTGTTCCTCATGTGAAGGACGAGGAGTGGCAGCGTCCATCCAGAGAGCACCCACAAAATCAATATTTGTCCTTGGGCAGTAGTCAGCGATCAGGTATCCAAAGCGATGGCTCTCTGGGGACTGCTGCTGCAGGACACAGGGAATTCAGAAATACAGCTAAAAAGTAAAATTAGCACGTGAATCCATTTTTTGGTTTATTCTGAAGAGTGGTAATGGTGGCGGTTGTGTGAGATTGTTCGTTTTTAGCGTAATATCCCTAACGGAGGCTTCATAGAGTTACGGTTTCTGAAAGCCTTTCCCTCTAAAGGAGCCTGGTCCTGCTCTCCATCTCGGAAATCCAGCTGGAAGATTGCGGGGTGAAAAATTGCCTCTGGGTGTTTCTGCCTCCTGAAAAGAACAAGTGCCTTGAAAATCAGAAATGAGGTGTCTCTTTCCAGCAGCAGAGACTCGCTGGACATCTGCTCCCCACGTGAGCGGCCCTGGCACACCTCGGGTGATGAATGGGGCGTTGCGAGGATTCGAGCTGGGAGAGACAGTTGTTTCTGTCTGGCACAAATCTCAGCCCATTCAGTAAGATTTACATTAATATTTCACGGAATCGTCCCACTTTTTTTCTTTTTTTTAAGCTTTCCTCTTTTGTTCCTCCTTCTACATTTTTAATCCATCCATCAACCTTCCTGCGTGAAGGAGAAAAAAATGTGTTCGGCATCTGTTATGGAGATGCTCTCAGCACTGAGCAGGGGGGGGGTTATTCAGCCCAGTTCTCTGTTTAGGGGCTGTGGGGAATTTTGGGTTGGTTTTGCTTGTTTTGTTTTATATAAAAGAAAAGAGGGGAGGGGGGAAAAACCCCACAGAACTGCGGTAATTGCACCTGTGTGGATTTGGTACATCCACCCAACTAGGAGGTAAGATACAGGGATTCTTTGTCAGGAAGTGTAGCGATAGGATGGGGGGTAATGGTTTTAAATTGAAAGAGGGGAGATTTAGATTAGATACTAGAGAGAAATGCTTTGGTGTGAGGGTGGTGAGAGCCTGGCCCAGGTTGCCCAGAGAAGCTGTGGCTGCCCCATCCCTGGAGGGGTTCA
>JAOXNO010000041.1:2693243-2704464 GCA_028565335.1 Limnodromus scolopaceus | reverse complement strand
AACACTGACAAAACCCACCACTAACCCCTGTCCCTCAGCACCACGTCTGCCCGGCTTTTAAATACCTCCAGGGATGGAGACTCCACTACTGCTCTGGGCAGCCCGTTCCAGCATTTGATACGCCTCTGTGTAGCGGTAGATGTGAATTCAGAGACATAGGTAGGTGAATTCCAGGGTCAGGGTGGCGATACTGTGAGTTATGGAAGGAACGATGCCGCGTAATGGGAATTTCAAAACCACATAGAGCAGGTTAAAAGTTATAAAGTGTAAGAGGTCAGAAACTAGAAAGCAAATGAGAAAGTTCTATTTCAATCACTGGGCAGGAGGTCAGGGTACCTTTTGAAGATAACTAAGGAGAAGCGGGCAGCATTTGAGACAGCAAAACGTTTTGGTCACTGATGAGTGAAGCTTGGCAGGGGATGAATAGGATGGGGATACATGGGAGGGTTGCCACAGGAGCAGCAATTATGATTAGATTAAATGAAGACACGGTCAAACAAACGGCTCTTCTGGTGTATTGGCCTGTTGATCCAACAACGTTGGGGCCAGGAGGGGATTTCACCATGGAAACTGAAAATACTAATTTGGAGGCTGGGAGAGTGATATTGCTGTCTGAATCTTCCCCTTCTCTTCCTTGGTATTGAAAGAAAAAATGGCTGGACAAGGAGACAACACATAAACTCGCATTCAGAGATAACCAAGTGAAATGATTCTCCAATTCTTGACCATCTCAGAGGGCTTAGTACTGCAGACCCCCTGCAGTGGAATCAGCTTGGCTTGCACTCCTAAAAATAAATAAAACAACGCCGCACAGTGCGCAGCTCGTTCTGAAACCAGCTTTCTGTGTTATTTCTGGTCACTAGCTACAGAAAGTGTCCTACCCAAAAATGTGTTTTATCATGTGTGTTGTTTGGGTGTGTGTTGGGAAGCATCATACACAGGGATTGCCACGGGTGTCACGTTGGGTTCTGCTGTCTCACAACAGCTTTTTGATGCAGTTCTGAGAAGAACGCTAAGTCTCGGTCGGAAAACTCGGTAATTTTTTTGCGTGTAATATCACAAAATTCTACCAACTCCCCAAAAGCCCAGTCCTACTAAAGAGTACACCTCTCCTTTTTTGAGTGTGGCGTTGGGACACACCACTGGTGTTGTGCCTGGGTTGGAAGAAGGGCTGGTGTTGCTTCTTGCTGGGTTGGAAGAAGGGGTCTTGCTTCTCACTGGATTGGAAGAAAGGGTCTTTTAAAGGTATTTAGCTACTAAAATACTCTGGAAGAGCTGTGCTCAGTGGGATGCTGGCACTCATTCTATAGCAGGCTGAAGAAGAGGTGACCAAAGGACTACAACCTACCTCTTCTTTCTCAGTAAATATACTCTGTATATGACACTGAGCAAAATAAATTTGCCTGTGTGGCTCACCTCATTCAAATATACCCTTGTCCTGGTCCCATTCTTGGGTAGGTCAAGTTTTCTCTTGGAGCCTTGCAGTCTTGTCAAAATCCTATCCTTCTAATTTTCATTCTGAGTAATGTGGAACATAATTTTCATTCTAAGTCTCATTAATAAAATTAAGATCAGTGCTAACAGATAGGAAAATCTCTGCCTTCCTCTTGGGGAAGGTCTTATAGCAATTTCCCTGATGTGTCGGGGAAGTTGGGCTCCGCTTCTGTGGTGTGGGAACCAGACCATGTTGCTGATGGGGATGTGGGCAGACGCTGAACTTTAGTCTTTTAGCCTTTAGGGTCAAGATGAGTTCTTAAGAGACTTCAAAGGAGAATTAAACACAATAAGGAAGGTTTCATCTTCCATTAGACTGAAATATTAGAACTATTAGAGTTCAGAAGAGATCAGCAAAGTTCATGATATAGATGTCGTCTTTATGCAGTAAAATGCATAGAAATGATAACGTTGCTATGTCAATAATAGCTCATGAGATACTGAACAGCAGCTCTACGTGTTAATTGGCAGGTCTGCATTACTGGATATGCAGGGAAAACAGCTCCCCTGGCCTCTGCTTGGTTTCAGCTAATTTTGAATTAAGACTTGAAATACTGAAGAAATTTCAGGGGACAGGTGGGAGGCAGATATCTTGCTGTTAGGTTTTAAAAATGTCAATAAAATGACTAGGAGAACTATAATTTCTTAGCTTTGCTTCAATTTCCCCCCTTCCAGTGAAGAAGTATATCAGTAAGACAAATTGATAGACCGTTAACTAATTCTTCACATCATGGAAATTATGGAGAACTGATACTTTTTGTCAAATATCATTGGTAGTAGAATTTCAGGTGTGATTCACAAAACCAGAAGTGTTGATGTAGAGGATTCCTGACGACGTTTTCCTTGATACTGCACAATTCTATTTTAAGAGGTAGAACGATACAAACTGCAGTCACCCATAGGAAATCAGTGGAGAATTTCTTTAACTAACATGTTTAAAAATTATTTGAGGAGTCCTTATTTGACAGTTTTCATAGCTAGGTGTGTACCACAGAGAACCAGTTTTTAGCCTTCGCCTTCTTACATTTTTAATGATGTGCAAGATCACAGTAGTTCATTATTGATCAAGTTTTCAGCTGACAGAAAGGTGTGGGAGAGAAAAGATAAAAAAACCAGGAGTGACAGCAGAGAGAGACGTGTCCCCCTGTGTAAAAGCTGGTGCAACCCAAGATGAAGGAACAAAAGCCATCAGTTGCATTTGCGGGCAAGTGACATCTCTTGGGAAGCAGTTTGGGTAATTTGCTGTGTGTTTGTGATACGAATGTCTAGACCAAAGATCTAACACGGTTCCTGTATCTGTGAACAACCAAACCAGGATGCTGAGGATCAGGGAATACTCAGCATTTTTGCCCTTGGTGCTGGGATGAGAAGTGGTCCCGGTGGGTGGTCCTGGTGTCATCAACTAGAGAATGTGTTCAGTTGGGAGATTAAACTGTACGACCAGAAAACCAGTCTTGGGGCGAAGGGCTGAGATAACTTGATGTGTTTAGTTCATAAATACCAACCCATCGGAGAGCTTCACATTCCAGCAGACAAAATTTGATGGTTGAAACCCAAAATAGTCCCTGTCCAGCCTATAGTTTACGTGCAAAAACTTAATGGTAATATTGGATAGCAGCAGGAGAGAGTCTGGTGAAGCTCTGTGGCCTGTCGCGTGTGACGGCTGAGAGCCAGTAATTGCAGTGATCTCCTCTGGCCTCAACCTTCGAGTCCCTGCCAAGCAGTCTGCGTACCAAAGACCTTTGGCAGACTACGGCCATTCCTTCAGGCTTCAGCACAACAGTAGCAGTGGCAGTAAGGAATATGATCTCTTTTGTACTTCAGAAATGAAGCTGATCTTCTGGAAACCGTGCAGTCTCCTTTATCTGAAGAGCCTCACTGCTTGTGTGTAGAAGTGTGGACAGTGGAGGTTCCCTGTCTTCACCAAGATAGAGTGTGTGCTTCACCTCTATGGGAACATCTGTGTTTCGTGATGGTATTATTAGGTGTAACAGTACTGGAGAGGTCCTCGTTCTTTGTCCATGCTTGGATGCACGCTCCTTCTGGATGTCGAAGGATACCAACGACTTTTCCTGTGGTCTAAAAACACCTCTGGTAGGAAGGTACTTTAAGAAGTGGTAAAGGTTTCCTTTGTGGTTAGCAGATAACTATCTGTTTCTGTCAGTGATTTGGTCTGTTGGCTTCAGGTGTTTAGTTCTGTTGTACAATTGTACAGCTCTTCAGGATCTCTTTGACTTCAGTTGAGTCATACTTGTGTCCTTGGCATGAATTTTAATGCCCATCTATTGGCTGAGCACTACAGGACTTTGAAAGGCTAATTATTGTTGGTTGGTTTGTTGTTTGTGTTTGGTTTTTTTTTTCCCCTGACTGGAAAGCCTTTCCCAATTGGGAAGCTGGACAAAAAGGAGGGGGTCATCTTCCAAGTTCCTGCTTTACTGGTTGTTAATTAAGACGACTTCTTGTCCATATGCAAGAGAAGAGTGTTTTGGTCTCTAGTGGCTTCCTTCCTTCCACATGAGCAAATTTGCTTTGTGTCCTCATCTTGATTAACTGCCAAATCTGCCCACCTGAGCCAGTTTTCTCTCAATTTTCTATAATCTACCTCTTAACCAGAATTCATATGTTCAGAAGACTCTGTGTGTTTGTTAGGAAAAGAATGAAACCGTTGGGTTTAGACTCCTGTAACTTTTGGATGATCAGCAGAAGAGGAATGCCACAGTGCCTAATTGGATCAGGTTGTGTGTCAAAAATAATACAGCTTAGCTCTGGTGATGGTGTCCGAGCGATTTAGAGCTCATTTTACTAGAGTTAACAGTGTTAATGAAATCCCCTCCTAAAACCTTCTATATCTGAGGTTCCTCTAACATTTTCCTCCAGCCCTGAATTCTCGGTGTGAAGTTGACAGTGGAGCTGTAGAGGACAGTTCTGGAAAGGCTTAACTGGAGCTCCTTACCCTGTCTTCTTCTCGAGGGTGGTGGTGACCACTTGCCTCTGTAAGGGTCTGCTGGAAGGAGTTGGTTTTCACTTCCTCTGTGTGTCTCATCGCTGTTGGAGGATGCTGAGGTTTAGGACCACAAGATGGGTGGTTGAGCACTGTGTTCTTCATGCTCCCACGGTCCGTGTTGCTGCGTGGTGCTTTCGTACCAGCCCAGCGAGCACAGATGGGGTGGCAGAAACTTCTCAGTTCCAACAACCCTTAAAAAGGGTGTTGGAGAGTCCATGAACTCTCACTTGCTGGCAGGTAGCTGGGGTTTTTTAAAGTCTTGAGAGGAATTGCCAGTAGCACTTCACAACTCCGACTGGGTTGGTGCTGTGCTAGTGCCAAAACCAGATAATCTTCGCCCAGGTCGCTCTCAGCTCATTGCATCGTGCCGTATTTGTGACACGTGACACCATCTCCTGTCTTTTCACAGTTCGGAAGGCTCTGTGAGATGCCTTTGCAGTATAATTAAATATGTCTTTAACTCTCTTGTTTCAGGCTAGAAATCTTCATACGGGAGAACTGGCTGCTGTAAAAATAATCAAGTTAGAGCCTGGTAAGTTTTACATTCTTTTCTCTATTTTTGAATTGCGTTTTTCATTTTTTCCATATGTTTTGTTGGTTTTTTTTTTCACACGCCCCAGACAAAAGAAATGTTTGGGGTTGTAGTTTCAGCGGTTAGATGACAGGAAGCACTACAGGATGTACCATCGCTTTTGGCTGTGTCCCACTCGCCGTTTCCTTGTTTCTTCTTATCTGCCTCATTGATTGTTGCATAAAAAGACGTTGCAGGTCCCGTGTGCTGCTGGTACAAAGAGCAGATTAAGGACTGATGGTAAATGGTAAGCTCTGAGACAGCAGGGAGCCGCAAGGGGAAAGGGACCAGGCAATGATGCTAATGCTCATCAAGGATGCACCGGCGAAAAAATAGACCTCTATGCTTTTTAATGTGTCAACTTTTTTTTTCTAACCTGTTCTGAAGGAGGAGGATGGCTCGTACTGTCATTTCCCCGTGCATTTTCTGCCACTCCTCCTAAAACAAGGAGACGGGGGAGAGGCTCGTTTGCTGCCCAGGAGATTTGCTGAGCTGAAGCCTAATCTGAGTCCTGCACAGAGAGCTGAAATCGGAAATCGTGTCCTGAGTAGAAACAGGAGGAGCTTTTTGTCTCCTCAGTCATAACTTGGTCCCACCTGAGGATCTTGCATTTGTTCAAAGAAGTAACCTCTCATTATCTGGTCACTGACATACCTTGTAATCCCACCTTAGCATAGTCTTCTTCTGTGTCTCTGCCACGTTAGTCTCTCTGGGGTTGTGGTTTCCCTGAGCTGCTGTGCTGTGAACGTGTGCTCACCCGGTGCTTGTGGACTGGCACCTGTAGCCTATGAAGCAATTAAGGGACAATTAAGAAAGTTCTAGGATTTATGGAGACACAATTGGAGAGCTTCCATGACTGGAGCACTGCAGGGAATAAATATGAACTCTTTAGGCAGGAAAAATGGAGGAAAATCTGGAAAGACACATGACGTAGGAGAGGCTGGTAGAACTGAGTGGTTTTTAGTCTGGGGACAAGAACGCTGGAGAGGGGTCTCCATGGTGGACTGGCAGAGGAGCTGGAGCCAGACTCTTGTCAGGAGTCCTGGGTGAAGGGGTGGGAACCAGACAGCACAGTCTGCACCAAGGGAGAATCCGGAAAATTCCTCACAAAGAAGGTGTTTGTGCTCTGCAACAGGGCCCAGGGAAGTGGTGGGATCTCATCCTTGAAGATCTTTGAAGTTGACTGGGTAAGGTCTTGAGCAATGTGACTTGACTGTGCAGTTAGCCCTGCTTGGAGCAGAAGGTTGAACCAGAGACCTCCTGAGGTCCCTGCCAACCTGTCATCTGTGATTCGAGGTTTTGATGACGAGCACTGAAATGTCTCCAATCCCTGAACACCAGCAACTTGTATGTTTTGAAAATCTGTGTTGTTGATGGGGAGCTCACCACGTCAGTCCATTGCTACTGAGGTGGACGTGCCATCTTGCTCTTTCTTCCTTTCTTGTCTCATTTGCTTCTCGTTGCACATTTCTATTCAGTCACTCAGGTTGAGAGACGTCATGGGTTCCTAAATACAAGGGCTTTGCTAATGTCTGTAGGTCCTTGAGGAGCAGAAGGGCTGCCCTCCCTCTTCCCAGTCTCTCCAAACATGCATCCCTCAGGAGCTGAGCCCTGAGCGATGGCTCTGCCCATCCTGCTGTTGAATTTTGTGATTCCTCCAGCTTTTTATTAAAAGCTAGCAAAACTTTTCAAGTTCTACGGTGCTTACCCAAGCCATCTGACCACCTTGAGCACCCATACCTCTCCCGTTGAGGGATACCCGTGACCAGTGGTATCTACAGTGATCGGATTGCCAGTCTTAGAAATCAAGTGTTTTAAAATTTTGATTTTATCCTTATGAATAAAGTTTCAGAGACGACTGTTTTTAGACAGCAGTAAATATATTCATTTTTCATACAAGTTTAGTATTGTCCAGCTGGCTTCTAGGCCAGCTAAAGTTTTCCAACATGTCTGTTACTTTTGAATAATAATTTTCAAACCTTTGACAGGAGGATCAATGCTTAGTGCGTGTGCCTCGCCCCATATTTCTTGGTTGTGAAATCCCAGATGAAAACTTTGCGGGAAGAGTGATAATGTCTTTATGGTTGGGGTTTTCTTGTCTTCCAAAAATTCCTTCATGTTTGTTAAAAGATAACAATGTTGCATGGAATCTCTCAATATTTTGGGGGGCTGTTCTCAGCCATTTTGAAATGGTCAAGCAACTAAGCAGGAATTTGGGTAAACTCACCAAAATAAAGATGGGGCGTGGGGAAAAAGGACTGGCAACATTTCTGAAATGGGGTGCTTTGGTGGCTTCACCCATGTTTTCATCCTCTGGAGCAAGATTATGAGGGAGACTTGAAGGGCTGGTTGTAAAGTGGGAGAGGAAAAGATTGGGAGTCCCCATCTATGATGGGGTTAGACAATATTGGGGAGGAGGATTTTGGGTCCATCTTTGTCTTATTTACAGCGAAGACCAGCAGATGCATCTCCCTCCTCATGGGATGTTGGTTTCCCTGCTGCCCTGTAAGACATTCCAAGGTGGTTTTGAGGACTTCTGCTGAATCTTTTTGCTTTTAGTGTAAATTAAAGATGAATTGATTTAGAGAGCACGTGAGAGTGACTCTGTTGCCTGGTCCCACAAGCAAGAAAAGTATGTTATCCCCTGGACTGCTTGCTGTGAGATTTTCCATGAGCCTAGCTGTTCATTCCCAAGCACGGTATATATATATAATTTATATATATGTATAATTTTTTTTAAACAGTTAAAAGTTACTGAAATCTGAATATTTTTTTCCGTTGGAAAAAAATTGAACAATTCCACTGAATAAATGAAAAGAAAAGGCTCAGCTTGATTCTTTAGCTTTTCTTTTTCTTCTTTCTTGACATTTCCACTGAAGTCTACCAGTGCAGGTAAACGGGCAAAGAGTAGCCCGGCCGTGCTGGTGGTGCTGCTGCTTCCCTTGGAGCTCTCATCTTCTGGAGTCAGCAAGGTCTTCTGCAGAGCACACGACACAGTTCGGATGTCAGTGACTGTGACTCAATCCTTATCACATAAATGTCCAGAATTTCAGAACCTTCCTACTCACACTGCAATTAATGATCATATGACCTAGAGAACAACGGTCAGTGGGCAAAACCTCGGGCATGGCCTTAACTCCCACCAGCGTGACCTCCGCAAGCCATTCTTGACTCCTTCAGCTGTCCTTTCAGTCCTCAGCTGTTTGATCTCGTTAGGTGGTAACCTCTTTGGAGCAGGACTGCCCGTTGCCCTGTCATTATTAGGTTTTCCTCTTGTTTGGAGATTGCTTGTATCAATTTAGAGGTACTACACGGCAACGGAACAGGATAGTTCTCTTGGCCCTGCATCCTTCATCCCATCCCCACGCTACTGCATCCCTTGGACTGGAGTGTGTATTTCATAGAATTATAGAATTTCATTTAGGTGAATTCATTTAGAATCGTAGAATTTCTCTTAGGTGAAAGCAGAGGAGGGGACGGAGCCGGGGGCGGGTTTGGAGGCAGCGGCTGCAGCGAGCAGATGGCAGGCTCCGAGCGACAAGGAAATGTGGTTTTCTCTGCAAGATCTGTGAAACTCCTCATTGTATTAAGTTGTGTTTACATAGGTGCAAAAAGCAACTGTACAAATCTATGTCAGAGAAAAATACATGAAAGACTATTAAATACAAAGATCCACTTCACTGTGCAGCCAAAGAGATGTTTTTGAAGGCTGAAGGTAGAAGAAGCGTGGGGAGGCTCAAGGGAGAAGCTAAAACCACTGCTTTTGGGTGGTGGCGACTACTAACCTTTCCTTAGCAAACCAGGGCTTTTATTAGAGATGTGGATTGCAGCGATAAGACTAACGAGGCAAGGTTAAATGCAGTGAAAACCACAGCGGGGATCCCTCGGCCCCTGCTCGGCAGCGTGTGAAAGGCTGTGGCCAGTGTCTGGGGCCAGTGGCACTGGGGAGAGCGAACCACCGCTGGGTTTATCTTCAGGCAGGTCTGTGATGGGGCAGAGCAAGGCTTTAAGGAGAGAAAAAAGGACAATATTACCCTGCTCCCGACGGAGGGAGAGGCTTCCTCGAGCGTTCACGTCGCCGCACCTGATCCACATGAAGGAAGTGTGGTTTTATTGTGAACTTGAAGAGCTGCTTTGAAAACTGAACTGAAGAGAAGGTGAATTCTCTGCCCTTGGAGCTGAGGGAAGAGGAGGAACCGATGGAGGCTGAGCAACCCCTGCCTTTGCTTGGTGCTGCTCAAATACTACGGTGAAAGGGGGAAGACTTTGGCCCAAAGTCACCACTACCAAGAACCCCATTTTAATTAGCACTGATGACCACCACTTATATGTTCCATTATGTTGTAGGTCTGATTTGCCAGAGGGAAGCGATTTCTTCTAGGGCTGGTTTGTTGGGGTTTTTTTCTTAAATATACATCTTATTTTCAACGTTGCCAACCTGATCTCCATCCATAGCATGTACACCCACAGCTTCTTGGCACAGATCTTGTTGGGGTGTGTGTGTGTGTTTTGTTTTTAAGGAGGGCTCACAGCGTTTGTTTACTTGTTTTATTTATTTTTAGTTCCCTGGGATGTCCACTGCCTCTGCAGGGTGGCTGGACTGTGGCTGTCTTTGCAGGAAGATGTGGCTGTTCAAAACCTTCCAGATCTAAAAAAAAATAATAATCATCATCTGCTCAACACTTCAATGTTCTGACTAATTGGAAGGGGGGGTTTGAATAGCTTTGTAGGACTTTACTTGCAGAGCACCATCAATTCCTGGAGCAGAAGCTGGTGGTCCCCCCTGGAGAGCGTGGCCCCTCCGAGCACCAGGACGAGCTCCTGTCAGACCATAGGGCACAACTAGAAAAAGACCGGTAATAAATTTTGTAAGTTAGTCACCAGAGAAATAAGCTTGTGATTTATATACACCATCTTCTGGAGAGGAGAGGAGGAGGTGGCTCATGTCTGGGAATTAATTAACAGATGGAAAAATAAGAGCTCCAAAATCAACACTTGATTAATACATGGACGGGGAAATTGGGAGCAGAAGACAAAAGACTCTGAAGCAAAAAGTGCCCCAGAGGAGGTGAGGAATGCGTCGAATTAAAGCTGCATGAAACTGCACACAATAAGATGGCAGTATTTTGGGAGAGACTTTGCAAAACTGCTGAAATGGCGGGCGGGGATGAATTGTGGTTTTTTCGTGTTACTCCCTCGTCTGCTGCAGGTAACGAGTGAGTTGGTAGGCGAAGAGACCCCAACGTGAATATATATTTTATTTCATCTGCTGTTACCTTCCTTTGTCTGTTTTCCAGACAAAGGAAATAAACTCTCTGCTTAGAAGGTTACTGTCATTAATTTATTTGAATTTTTGGGCAGTACACTAGATCTGCTACCACAGTTACTGAAGCTGTGCTGCTAAAATCCAAATAGACAGTGTTTTTCACTTTTCTTTTTTTTTTTTGGCATAGACTTTGGAGAGCATTAGGCAAAAGTATTATGGCACGCTAATGACATTTCCCAGCATTCACCGAGTACAAATGCTTCAAATAATTTGGGAGCCAATTCTATTTCAGAAACTAATCCAACTGTACTCAGCAGCGCGGAAGCCAAAACCATCTGAAACACTAAAGCCACTTCCTTCTATGGGTTTAGCAGATGAATCGAAGGGGGAGTCAATACAGAGAGGTAACTATTTGCCAGTGTAGTTTTCTGCCACAGAATTTTCTTCCTGGGAAAGCGTAATAAACAGAATATTTAAAAATATACAGATGTCTGTTGTAAATGCTGCTGGGATGATAAATGTTGCCCTCGGAGACCTTTGAAGCTCAGAGGGCTGGCGGTGATCTGTGGGGCTCTGTACATTCTGCAAGGTTAGAGAAGAATCTCTTTGCTGGTTTTAGTTTGGTCCAATGTTGGCGTTTTCCATCTGAGGTACCTGGAAAAGCCAGAAGCAGCCAGTTACCTGTTGTGGGTTGGATCTTAAACTAGAGTTGGAACTGTTTAAGGGATTTTGTACAAGGGGAAATAGTCATCCATAGAATCATAGAATGGTTAGAGTTGGAGGGGACCTTAAAGATTACTGAGTTCCATCCCCCTTCCCTGGGCAGGGACACCTCCCACCACACCAGGTTGCTCCAAGCCCCCTCCAACCTGGCCTTGAACCCCTC
>JAOXNO010000041.1:2661382-2675528 GCA_028565335.1 Limnodromus scolopaceus | reverse complement strand
TGGTGGGAGGTGTCCCTGCCCAGGGCAGGGGGTTGGAACTGGATGATCTTTAAGGTCCCTTCCAACCCAAACCATTCATGATTCTGTGGTTCTATGACAGGGGCACTGCCCCAAAATTTTTAGAGCTCCATTTTTAGAGTTACCATGTAGAAGAAGACAGGAAATATTGCCACCGCAGTTGGCACCCTTACGCTGTGGCTGTAGAGAAGGATCCTGTGCAAGGCCAAGGACAAAGGTGGTGGATGTCACGATGTGTGACTGCAACAGCTATTCCTTCTCGTTGTTGGATTGATTGTTGATTGAGATCAGACAGAAAGCCACGGGACCTTTCTCAGCTTTTCCTTTCCTTGCAGCCTCACTCCGTTATCCGCCACACAATTCGCTCTACGAACAGGAACATAAGGGCAGAACGAACGGCATCGGAGATAAACTGTAAGTTCCCCGTGAGCTTTGCCCATTCTGTGGTGTTGGTTTGATTTTACCGATAGAGGATGTTGGTGTCATTCTCTTGTTGTGTGCTCTGGAAAGGCTCTTCTGCTGTTGGCACAGTTGAGAAACAGAAGAAACAGCACATAACACATGAATCTTCAATAATATTTTTCCAAAACCAAAATTAAAACTTGCATATTTTCCTGCTGTTTCATTCCATCTCGTTGCTGCATCCTAATATTTATGTGGAGACCTTGCGTGACCCGCGCAGCCTCTGAGCTCCCTGATTTCTGTCAGACCACGCAGCCTTACTAAAACCAGCAAAGCCACTAATAACCTGCAAACACAGAAAAATAAGAACCAATTGATAATTAGGAGGGCATCTTTTCACATGAGTAATGTACGGTGTTGTGCTGTGATGAGAGAGGGTAGAAAAAACGTAGCATTTTGGGTTTGTCTGCACATTTTTTCAAGTTCTTAAGTGAAACCTTTCTTGACCCTGATGGAACACTTGTGATGGCAATAGGGCCATGGAAATCTCATGATGCTGAGAGGCCTGGAGCATCTCTCTTAAGAGGAAAGGCTGAGGGACTTGGGTCTTTTTAGTCTGGAGAAGAGAAGGATGAGGGGGGATCTGATCAACACCTATAAATACTTAAAGGGTGGGTGTCAGGAGGATGGGGCCAGTCTTTTTTCGGTTGTGCCCAGGGACAGGACAAGAGGTAACAGGCATAAACTCGAACATAAGAAGTTCCATCTAAACATGAGGAGGAACTTCTTTCCTTTGAGGATGGCAGAGCCCTGGAAGAGGCTGCCCAGAGAGGTGGTGGAGTCTCCTTCTCTGGAGACATTCAAACCCCGCCTGGACACGTTCCTGTGCAACCTGCTCTGGGTGGACCTGCTTTGGCAGGAGGTTGGACTAGATGATCTCCAGAGGTCCCTTCCAACCCCATAGCATTCTGTGATTCTGTAGTAGCTGTCCTGACCAGGTTACATGTAACAGAATGCATTTTCTTTTAATATAACCTTTTCTTTAAATACAATACTAATACCCTACTCAGTTGGATCTAAGTTCAAATTTTGAGGGTAGAAACGGCGTTTCTCCAGATTTGAAAAAATAAATGCGTTTTGTAGCGTAAATGCTCTCGGCTCCTCTGTATCACATCACATCACACTTTTTGGGAGTTTGCTGGTAAAAAGCCTCTGGCTTCTCTTTCACATGCATTGAAAGTGACACGTGGTTGTGCAGTTACGTCTTTGTGCACTTGGTATTTACTTTGGGTCTTTGTTGTGGGTTTCACATTTGCAAATTGAAGCATTTAAACAATAACACTGATATTTAAGCGATAGTCATATCCTGTAGGTAAATTAAGTGTTGTCTACATAATATTTAGATCTGTTACAGCATGCATTCCACTGTAGTAACCATTGAAAGGGCACTAGGATAATGTCGTGTGGATTAAATTTGAAAATTTAATGTTTTGTAGTCGATAAGCTGCAGTTTGAGCCCCCTCTAAGGAAGGAAACAGAAGCTCGGGATGAAATGGTAAGGGCAAGTTTCTTTTTTCCTTCATTTATTAAAATTATAGCATCTTCATTGCTTTGTGGTTGAACTCTAATATGTCTCTGAAACGCAGAGCCATGAGAAGACCACTCTTGGTCCCCCAGACAATTACCACATTTTTTAAGAAAATTAATTGCCCCCCCCCACCCCGTGCTTTGTGCAGAGACTCGTGCTCGGATGAAGAAAACGACACGTGCCAATTAATTTGATAAAGCGAAGAGGCCGTTGTGCGTTTGAGCCCCTGATCTTCCCATCACCGGGGCTTGTTTGCTGCTCGTTTCCTGGAAGGCGGCCAGCTCGCACGCAGCCGGTTTTGCCCCCTTGTGAGCCACTGCTGGTTGTTCCAGCCCTCAGCAGTTTGCTGCCCATCAGCTAATTAACGTTCTTTGGGATTAGTATGTGCCTGTGTACACAAGGGCTCCATTTTTTAATAAGTGTTGTGAATAGCAACAGCTGCCCTTAATGTGGATTTGGAGACATTAGTGCTCAGCGCGGCAGAAAAATCCCATCCCTGTTTTTTCCAGCCGCACTCCGGCCCAGCAGGTGGGAACAGATTCACCTGGATTTCAATGGGACTGATTAAATCTGTACGTTTTGTTACCGGTGAGGTCCCCTCAGCACCACGTCTGGTGACAGGAACGCTGCCAGCCTCTGCTGATGGCATCTCAGATGGGTTTGGTGGTGGCTGCAGTATGTTCTCTCGCTGGAGGAATGTCTTGGACAATATCCTGAGTGGAAAATATGAGTTTTCACCATAATTTTTTGCTTTCATGTCACTTGTTGCCACTTGATACTGGCATTATACCATTTCCAGGTGCTGCTTTTAAGTCTGAGTCTAAAAAGAGGAAGAAAACTTTTCCATAGTTGCTTTATAATTAGATTGTAAAACATTCTTTCACTTCAGAATTTTGCTTATGGATTGTTGGGGATCTCCCAAGCTGTACATAAGGTACTTCGGTTTGAAAAAAACTGTGACAATTTCTGCATCTTCAGGTTGTGGCAGCTGGCACTGGCTTTGCTTCGCATTGGAGTCCTTTTGTCGATGGTGGAAGCAGCAAGTAAGTACAGACTTTAAAACCTCCTTTTATTTCTGTGACTTAATATGAAAATACACTCCAAAAGAAAAATTGAGCTAGGGTTGAAAATCAAACCGTAACCCCTAATCCGCTTTAATATTCGTAAAGTTGAAGGAGATTTTTTCCCAATTACCTTTCTGCAGTTGGCCGGTTATTCTCTTGGGGAATGGGTTTTAATCTCTTTCGAGCACGAGCAGTAGCTTATTTTAAATTTCTCGTAGCTCCCCAGTTGTAGGTGGAAAGCAAAGTGTAAATGTGTGGCCGGCAGAGTGAAATAACGCAGCCAAAAGTCAATTTTTTTTTTACCAAGCAGAGCTGGTAACCGTGCAAGGGCTGCTTTCGGGGTCCTGCACTTCTCCTCTGAGCCGCTGCTGCGGCTGTGACATCCTGTGACAAAGCGTCGCCGCAGCCCTGAAGTCGGGTCCTTGTGGGAAAGGGAAGGAGAAACCAGTTTGATGATTGAGTTTTACCAGGTTCACTAGGACGACGACGCCGCGGCTGGTTCTGCCGTGGGTGGCTGATGGGTGTCATCTGTCCCACAGGCGTGAGGTGTCCTGGGGTGAAACGTTTTGGGGTAAAGCTAAGCTATAACTGATTTCCCCTGGGATAAAGCAGGCCTGAGGTAAGGGAGCCCAACTGTACAGTTTAGGACTGAATTTTAGGGCTTTGCTGCAAACTACTGGATTCTGCCTTTAAAGGCAATCTTTGAATTTGCAGTGAAGAATATGGAAATTTAGGAATACTGACAGATGCACATATGTAGGGAAAGATGGTATTTGGGTTGAAAATAATCGCTCAGCTAAAAGAGCCTGCTGCCCATCTTTACTTGGATCCGAGTAGCAGGCAATTCATTTCTTTGGCTTTTTTTGCAGATAAAAGTCTTGCATAAGCTCTCAGCTGACATTGCAGCCCCCCTGGAACGCTGGTGTGTCACGGAAATCCCCAGCCTTTGGGTCTTTTTAACTTCAACCTGGTTTTTGGGTTTTTTTTGTTCCCGCTCTCGTAGTAAAAGTTCGGGGTGGCTTTTTAAGGCCTCGCGTGTCCCTGCCCAGTAACGAGAGCGGCCGCTTTCCTTCCTCTCTGGCTTTGTTCGTGTGACCCCCAGGAGCCGAGGGTTGAAAACCCTTTTTTTTCGTGAGCGCTGGTTTTTCTGCCGACAGCTGGGATCTGCAGGGTCGAGGAGCCAGGGAGGGAGGGAAGGAGGGAAGCTCCTCCCGGCAGAGTGACTTAGTGATTTTATTCTGATTCTGTGGCGTTATTTAGATCGTCCACACCAGGCTGTGTTAATGTACCCCTGGCAAACGTTCCTAGGGCTAGAAATGGGTAAATGGATGCAGATTTAGTATGGAAAGGAGGACAGGCATAACGTTTCTGGATGGTGAATCCGTGGCGCTTGCTTGGAAACCGCTTCCAGTTGGAAAAGATAAACAGGAAACGCATAACTCCTCTGTCCCAGGAATTCTGAGTAACACCAGGGACGTGGGGAGAGGATGTGAGCTGGGGGGGTCCTTGCTTTTTGTGCCCTTTGGCTTTTATCAGAAGGAACGGTGTTTGACGGCTCCGACTCGGGAATTACTTGCCTGGGAAGGGGAATACCAGAATGTGTACCTGATGATTGACCTTTTTTTCTTGTGGTTTATTTTTTTTTCCCTTGTTGTAGCATTTTAAAATTACTTTTTTACACGTTTTCTGTATTACAGAGGTGGGGGGTTTTTTTTGTTGATGGTTGGACTTTTCTTCTTTTAAATTTTTGAATAGTTCCTCTTGGCAGCTGTCTGCCACTTTTCCTTCAGAAGTAACTTGCAGGGAAATTTTATAGTAATCCCAATTTGGCTGGATTAATTCCTGTATAATACATTTTTGTTTTCCTGTTCATTACCCCTGCGGCCATTCCTCAGTGGGTGACATGGTGCGTTGTGGGCGTTTTAATGGGCTTAGATTTGTGGTTTAGATTCTTTTCTTTATTTAATGCAGTTCGATGTTTTGATTTTTTTTTTTAAGACAGAGCTTGAAAATTGCCATTTTGCAAAATTTTATCAGTTTATGTTTGTTTGAGGGTGCTATTTTCAGTACTGCTTTGATCTCCTAGTCGCAATTTCTTTTTTTGACCCTGGGGTAGCTTTGAAACAGAAATTCCCACTGTGCTGGGAAACAGTCTGCATCTTTAGCCTATAACACCAAAGGAGGAAACTTCCCTTTGTAAAGGCTTTTCTCCGTCTGTCTCCCAGTAACTTCCTCTATTCTCATATTATTATTTTTTTCTCTTCTTTTATATTGTACTGTTGTTAGGTATTTCAACAATATTTAAAATACCAGGTAAAATGAAAGCTGAGTTGATGGTATCTGGGCTGGGAGAGAGCTTCAGTGATTACTGAGGGGTGAGGGGAAGGGAAGGGCCATAATAAACGAAAAAGAACTTAATGCAGTAAATAAGAGAGAAGTACTTTGTTTTGAAAAGGGTTGGGAGATGCTTGTTGTGAAACTAAATGACGTCACCGATGGTTTTAGTTGCACGTGTCGACCTTTAGAGCCGAGCTCTTTAATTTTATAAACGTTTTACCTAGGGGACTGCTTACAAAATTTGGCGATGGGAGTGAAGATGTTGAAGAGTGAGTGGACCTCCTTTCCTGTGCAGTTGTGTTTATTCCCTGCGGCTCTCGCTAAAGCAAAACCTTCTTCCCTTAAAATGCTGCAGGCGGCTTTGCCATTCATCAGTTTTATAAGTGAGGGCTGGTTGCGCTCCGAGGTCTAACACACGCTTGACTGTTTACGTGATGGTCAGGAGAATGTCTGCAGAGCGATGCTTTCTTCCCTCCCTCTCCTTCCTGAGGTTATCTCAGGGCACGTATGGAAATGCCTGATGCTTTAAAGCAGATTTGGGTTGGTGAATCCGTCGGTCACGAGCCAGGTATTCCCGCAGAGCTCTGGTGGGGTACGTGCGGCTCCTCCGCTGCCCCAACACGTGTCTAATCCAGAGCGAAAGCTGGAAACTGCACCGAAGGGTGGGGAAACTCTTCCTTGGTTGGCCCCAGGTTCGGCTGCAGTTGGGGTGGCTGTGAAAAAGGGATGGGAGGACGTTGCTCTGTGACACGATCTACTGGCTGATCCAGAAATGCAGCATTTTCACTGTCGGGAAGAATTTTCTAGAAAAAAAAACAAGTGCAAAGTAAAATTCAAGCAGTGGAAGGGGCACCTTAAGAGAACTAGTCACTGACCATATATTTATTTGCTAATTTCCAATACTCTTCATCGCAGAATGCTCTGTAACGTTGGCATTGATGAAAGAGTGTGAGTTTATCAAAAAACAACATTTCTAACAAGATTAACGTGCTTTTTTCCCCACTCTTGGACTTCTTAGTTTAACCCTGTTCGTGCAAAGCTACGATCTGTCTCTTCTGTGCATCTAGCTTGTCTCATTTACAGTCTGTGTTGTCGGCTAATTCTCTTCATCTTGTTGATTTAACTAAAACAACTGCACCTTTTTATTGCAGATCGACACTGAAGCGGGCAGGGCCACCTCCGCTACCCCCGAAGGTAAGAGATGGTGCTTTTTAAAGAGTTTTAGGCAGCAAACCCCACTTTTGCAGCCTCTGCAGCGCTTCTGCCTGATGCTCTCAGCAGGTTATAAATTCTGTTAAATACCAGTCGCTGCCAGACTCTGCGCGGCTTCGTATTTTATGCTGACGTGGAGTCTGTGCGGTCCCAGCCTCCAGGGGCTCCAGGCCTCGTACGCTGCCCCACACAAAGGTATTTTGTAGGTATTGTAGGTATTTCCCCTCTAAAGAGAGCGTGCTGCGTGGGACGTCCTCCTGTGCAGCATTCTGCCTGCTGCTGTGATTTTTCCATCAGAGAAGGAATACCTCTTAAATCATTCTGCTGTCAAACGTCTTTTTTCAAAGCCCGATATTATTATTCTTTTTTTTTTTTACATAGAAGCAGCCCGACTTGAATTAAACTTGTCTGAAGTTGCCGTTTCCCAGGTAACCTTCACCTCTGGTTTGTCGCAGCCGAGAATAAACAGTTATCCCGAGGAAAACCTCCCAGATGATGAGAAATGCCAGACGATAAAACACTTCCCGGACTCGCAGGGCAGAGCCCCACCGGCTCACAGGAGACAAAGCATCCCCGTGTGCGGGCCTCAGGCTGATTCCTCCTCCCTCGGGATGACCAGCAGCATCAGCAGCCCTGGCTTGCTCACAGCTAGATACAGCGACTTAGGTAAATAAATTACATTTCCTAAAGGTGACTTTCATCCTGCAGAAGGAAATCAGTTCTAGAGTCAGCTGTTTTCAGTAGATATTTTTCCTTAATACGAGCTGATCAGGAGGTGCAGCTATCCTTTCTCCACCTGTGCTGGAGCCATGACCCGTGGTGGTTCCCAAAACAAGGAACACTCAGCCAGTCAGTACCATTCCCGTGTTGCCTGCAGGAATAGAGCGAAAACAACAAATGTGGGGGGAGGATTATCCGCAAGGACCTTGCCACAGGTTTTTCTCAGTTGTGTTTGGCCCAGGGACTGTTTGGATAATGGAAAGCTGTTATTAAAACCGTAGCTTAGCACGCAGAAGAGCGGCCAGCTGTCCTTCAGCTACCTGAGAAGCGTGTATGGAATTTTCAGAGCTCACTTCTGGATGCAGGGGAGAAGGAGGAACAGGACAACAAAATATTTTCTTATTTCACTGTGTCAAGTGAGCTACAAAATGTGCCCGGGCTTCTTTTCAGGAAACGGGGACGGCATGCTGAAACTCATTGAAGAAAACGCAGAAGGGTCTGGACAAATCCCTCAACTGCCACGTAAAAAAGAGAAAAGAGATTTTCCTGTAAGTATATTGTGACTCTCACTCTGATTTCACTGGCACGTTAGCTAGCTAGTCTTGTAGCAGCATGTGGGAGGTATTTCATGATCTTTCTTTCCTCCCACAGAAGCCAGCAATCAATGGTTTGCCACCGACACCGAAGGTGCTGGTAAGAGATCTCATTTGCAGTAGGAGTTATTGGAAGCCCATTGTCATGACACCTCTCTGGTCTCAGAAGGTTTATGCTAGAATAAACCACCAGCTCATCTGGGGTGACTTTCTGCATCTCAGAGCCAGTTACTTACCGTGTACTGAATCCACAGTATTTGTTTCCTTTTCTTAAAATCTTCCTTTCAGCATTCAGTCAGGGTGTGAAGGGTTGGAGACTTCACTGACTGTGAGTCGTGATCTCCAGTGGTAGTCCCTGCTTAGGAAAGAGAGGGGCTGGTGGTGTGAGAGGGTGATATTCAATATTTCTGCCTGTTTTCCCTTCATGTGCCATTTATAGAAACACCCAATTTTGTTCTTACCCAGTAGGTCCTTAAAAGTTCGTATCATTCTGATCCCTCTTGTGTTACTCAATGTATACAAAGTCTACAAAAAGGTTTGGAAAACTGCACTGTAGCTTTTGGGGCAGATGAAAATGTTTTGCATCGAGGCATATTAGAGCAAGTTTGTGTCTGAAAAAAAAGAGAGCAGGGGTGTGTACAGATGTGTACTAAGTGGCTAAGTGCCAGAAAATAAACACTTTCTGCTGTAACCTTGTTTCAGGTTTCAATTTTGGTGTTTTACAGATGGGAGCGTGTTTTTCCAAAGTCTTTGATGGTTGTCCTCTGAAGATTAATTGTGCAACATCATGGATACATCCAGATACTAAAGGTAAAGTTACTTTGGGTTTGTATTTTAAACCTGCCTGTTGCCAAAGTGGCAATGAGCTTGTGAAATAACCAATTTCTCTTGAAATTTTAGATCAGTACATTATCTTTGGCACGGAAGAAGGTATCTATACTTTGAATTTGAATGAACTTCACGAAGCAACAATGGAACAGGTAATTTTTGATGTATTGAATGCACAGAATAGATATGGGAATATTATGAAGGAAGGAAGTTTGACATTAGAGGGGACAGATCGGGTAAAAGGCTTTGGGGCATAAACTGATTCACATCAAAGCCATCAGTGGAAGTCCAAAAATTAATAGTTCCCCCACCTACATGAATTTCTTGTTGCTGCTTGTGTAATGCTGCTTTCAGAGGAGTTCTCTACTAAAACATCTTTCTTCTCTTTGGAAACAATCTCCACTAGATGGCATATTGCTTCTCCACTGGATGCTTCCAAAGCCCTCAGCCATTTAATTTAGTTGGTGGTGTTACCACCAATGAATAAGAGTTTGTGTCTGTTTTCTTGGGCTCTCTAATCCTTTCCAAAGCCACTTCGTGTAATCGTGGTCTTGTTAAATTTGCTTTTTTAGAGTCAGTAGCAGCAGAGTATTCTTGGAAGGGAAGCGTTGGCAGATGCTGACGATCAGGTTTATACCTGTAGGTTTCTTAAGCAGTTCACAAAGGCACTTCAGACACGTAAAAAGTGTTAAATTCAGTTTAAGAGGCCAGAAAGCAGAGGTGGCAGAGTGGGTGTATCTCTGAGTAATAGCGAGAGAAAGATGATTTCACAGAAAGGACATGGCATAGAGATCTGTGCTACAGAGGAGGAAGTCCTCTGTCTCTGGGAGCATGGTGCTAGAGGACAAAACTCAAGGGGGGGCAGAAGAAAAAGGGAAGCAGTTCAGCGAGTCCTGGAGGGGGGTAGTTTGGCGTGGACAGAAGTGGGAGAAGATTATAAAATAAAGGCCCTGATGGTGAGAATTGTGTATTTTGAATTCAATACAGTGAGAAGATCCTTTCAAATTAAGAGAGCTGAGGGTGCACCAGAGAGTTGAATATGAAGTTGCTTGTCTTTTCGCAGCCTCAGCAGACATGGGAAGCAAATGCTTCCTTTTCTAATAAATTTCTAAAAATTGCAGTGGTGGCTGTTGGAGCACCCCTGCCTGCCTTACCTCAATTTTCTCTTTACTCTGTTAGTCAAATTCCTAAATTATTTCGTGTAACAGCCTTCTCTAGACTTCTCCACATGCTTTTTCATAACCTATTGAAAGGTCAGCTATGCCAGGGGTAGACAGAGAGAACATTCAATGCATCCCAAAATGAAAGTTTCCTTTGCTGTGAGAGTGTTCTCAGTTGGCAGAGCCCAGGTTTGATCCGCTTCCAACCCCAGAGGATTTCCCGCAGTGCTTCCGCCACACCACTTATTTTCTTATTTGCTTTTATTCATTTCATGAGTTCTTCCCACTAAATGCACATTTTTAGCTGTTTCTCCAACTTCTAATTCTGATCACATCTTCCAAAGCGCTTGCTGTCTCCCCAAGGTTAATAACTCCCAATTTCAGAGTATACTTTTATTCCATTGTTAATTTTTCAGGGAAAATACTGAGAAGAACCAGATCTAGGGAAGAGACTATATATCTACAGGTTGCTTTTTCCTTCTATAAAATGTGAAATTGCTGATAGATGCTCTGATTTTATGTCCAACCAGTTGTATGGTTTCTTTCTGCAATTTCTTCTGCCCCATATTTTCTTATTTTCCACCTGGAAATGACACGCAGGACAAGGTCCTTCATGCGTGTTTCACATCTTACTGTTTCCCCACCCCCAGCAGGGCAGTTATTCCTGTTAAAGGAGGAAATTAAGTGTTCAAATACAGCCTGTTCTGCACAAGTCTGCATTAGCTGCTCTTGTTATCCCTTAGTAATTAAAAAATACATGGCTTGTTCCTGTGCTTCTCTGGATATCCAGTCAGTCGGATTATTTGGCAATTCCCACCACCCTTTTTATTTGGCATAGGTGCTGTGTTTGTCCTTCTTGAGGTCTTGGTTCATCCTCCATCAGTTCTTCACGATAATCATTACTGAGACCTTGGGGTTTGAGCCAGTTGTTAAGTAAAGTAAACTTCATTGGGACCTGCCGGCATGAGTATATCCAGTTGAAATAGCGTGTAATGTGCTCTTTTTCTGCTTCTAGCACAAGTTTCTACCCCATTAACTGTGCCATTCCCCTTTAAATGAAGCTACTGGGAGCCAAATTAAAAATGAAACAGCTGATAACTGGCTTTGGGACTTTTTGCTGGGGGGATCTGCAAACGCTAGGAGTTACCCGAGTTCAGAGGGGAGACTGGACAAATTTACAGAAGATAAATCCACTGAAGCTCCCTAAATCCATAAAGCCCGTATCTGATTCAGCGGGTTTCTGAGCTGAAGAACTTGCTGGCTGGCAGAGTATTAGGTGCAGTTTTATATACTTCTTTTTCCATGTTTTCACCACTTTTAGGAGAAATTATGTCACTTTATGGTGACTGTTGGAAACAGATATTAGATTAGATGGGCATTTGCGAAAGCTAATTTAATCATTCTTTTGTAGAGCCTTGATTCAAGCATCCTCTGCTGTGTTTTCCACCTTCCCTCAGTGGATGTCTGTCGATGTCTTTTTTTAATAGTCTCCTTTAGAAACAGCTCAATCCCTTCAACTGCTTTTTTTTTCTTACTTGATTTTTTTTCTTGAAGGAGGACCTTACCTATAAATACTGTTCAATAAATTTAGTCTTGTCTTTTTTGTAAATAAAATCCCCGTCCTTATACTTTCCTTTGTTGAGACTCCTGAATGCTGTCATTTGCCATTGCGTTTATCAAAAGTCCCTTCAGGGTGTCAAGAAGTTCTTCTTAACTTGAAAATCTTCTCAAGTCTAGGGATTTGAGTAAGTTCTTTCCTCTGAAACAAAAATAAGCCCCAAAGCCTTTCATGAACACTCTGTTTACAAAGCAGCATCCTCACACAAATAGCCAGGCAGGTAAATCCCACGAAATACAGGATTTTGGGGTAATTCAAGTTGCTCAGAAAATACTAATGCCTTTTTACCTCTCTCTTCCGACTTCTTGGGGTTTAGCAGGTTTCTATAATAACGTTATCTTTCTTTCCGTGGCTGTTACTCCTGAGCAAACTGTATCTTTCTATATATGGTATTCCAGTCTCGCCACTTTGGCTCTGTGCTGATAATTAAAAATAAAGAAAAACTGAATTTTGAAAGTTCTAGGGATAGAAAAGGGAAGGAATGAAAGCTATTTCAGCCAGAGAAAATGAATTAAAGGGGAAACTGTAGTTGCAGCTGGAACTCTCTCCAGTATTGGTCCCTGCGGGAACGGTGGTGGAGGTGGAGCAGGGAGAGAAAGCCACAGTTGGAAATTCCTCTATATTTCTATTAATGGAAATATTTTCTTTCTTCAGTTATTTCCCCGGAAGTGCACCTGGCTGTATGTTATCAATAACACCTTAATGTCCTTGTCAGGTATGTAGAAACAGAGGGAAAATTTATTAAATTGTAAGTAAAGAGAAACATAGAAAGTCGTAATTGAGCACAATGGGTTCTGATCGTACTGAAGTCAAAACCTGTGTGCTGTTTGTTGTGTTTGTACAGGCAGCTTTGCTTCCAGAGTGTTTTAATGTGAAAGACTTTGAGAGATAAAACTGGACGTTTACAAATAGCACAGCAACTTGTCCGCAGTGTTCCCTCCATATTTTTTTTTATTTTATTTATTTTTAGTCCGTTTGGTAAAATTTGGTATTTGTCAAACGAGTTGGCTCTGCCAAGGCTGCAATTTGACTGAAAGTGCCCAGAGAATCTAAAGATAAAGATAAAGTCCTCTTCTTTGATCCCTGAGCTGGGAGAGGCGGAATAAGGATGACTTTCACGTGTCAGAACAGAATTAGGAGAGGATTAACACAGGTGAATTATCGAAAGGTAGCTGCAGTGTTCGATCGCTCTCAGGGTACCGTATCCTGGGCAGCATCTTTGGCCTCAACCAGATTCAGAAAATAAACCCACCCTTAAACCAAAGCAGTTTCAATTTGAAGGAGAATGAGGTGGCCGTGCAGTGCTGCTAATCCAGCGGATTGATTCTTGAAAAAAAAAAAAATCATAAATTCATCAAATTGTCCTGAAATAGGACATTCTAGAGAGCAAACAGAGGCACTGTGGCCTGCGGGCTGATTGTGGGACTGTGCCTTTAACCGTGCAGGGCTTTGTGTAACCCCATTTCCATTGTTCTATAGATAAAGAAAACGTCCTGATATAGTTAATTGTTGTAGAATTACAGCCTTCTAAAAATGTTTACATAAAACTAACTTTCAGAGCTAGTCTAGTGTTACTGAAAAGAACTTTGAGTCCAATGCTGTGTCTTCTCTATATGCATTAATATTGTTGTCGTCTTCTGTTTTTCTTCATAACTTGGACTTGAAATACCCAACACACGTGCTCCCTTTCTCTAGAAGGTAATTTTTATACATATATTTTTCCAAAACATGCAATTCTCTGCTGGAGGCGTGGGCGCCATGTCAACTGTGCTTTTTCTCTCTTGCAGGGAAAACATTCCAGCTCTACTCCCATAATTTAATAGCTTTGTTTGAACAAGCCAAAAAAACAGGATTAGCTGCTCATATTCAAACCCATAGGTTTCCTGACAGAATATTACCAAGGTACAAATCTTTCGCTTACAGCCAGTTATTAACAAGGGAAAATTCCATAAATTCTGTTTGTGCTTGAATTGGTAGCATGAAGGGCCTCCGGCGTCTCATGTTGATCCCTTTTTTTTTATTTAATTGTTATTCCAGGAAGTTTGCCTTAACGACAAAGATTCCTGATACGAAAGGATGCCACAAATGCTGCATAGGTGAGTTTCAGCTTTGCAATTTTTTTCCTGGCCTATGTCATTGGACATGGCATGTCTTAAACTCATTTCTTTTTAATAAACTTATAGATAAATCATTGTTAGAGAATCCCAGACCTGTTGCACAAACACACACAAACACCCTTTCTGCTCTGTCACTTTGGCTCAAGCTTTGATTTAGATCCAACTTTTAGCAAGGCGAACTTGAAGAGGGTTTTCCACAAAGAAACGGCTGGACATGAATAAAACTGATGAATAAAAAAAGGCTGGGGAGGAGCAAAGCCATCGCTCGAGGTCTAAGCGCACAGAAAAGAGTTAGAGCTTGTGAAATTATAGATCTGTCGTTGGCTTCACTGACTTTCACAGACTCACAGAATGCTATGGGGTTGGAAGGGGCCTCTGGAGATCATCTAGTTCGACCCCCTGCCAGAGCATTTCCACCCAGAGCAGGTTGCACAGGAACGTGTCCAGGTGGGGTTTGAATGTCTCCAGAGAAGGAGACTCCACCACCTC
>JAOXNO010000041.1:2586802-2607249 GCA_028565335.1 Limnodromus scolopaceus | reverse complement strand
GGGAGGTGTCCCTGCCCAGGGCAGGGGGTTGGAACTGGATGATCTTTAAGGTCCCTTCCAACCCAAACCATTCTGTGCTTCTGTAACTCTTACCATAATGGCATTCTGGTCTGGATCTCTGGTGCTGGGCAGTACTGTGATAGGAGTAATGCAGGCATTCATCTGAGTCGTGTTTTGTCTTTTTTCTTCCCCCCCCCCCCCAAGAATAGATTTAGTGATGGTGTGGGGTAATGATCTGCATTTGTTTTGGGTCCCTGTGTCACTTGTATTAAAAGCTGCTGAAGGCAGCTAAGTAGTCTTGTGGCCGGCATAAAAACCACTAATCGCCTGTCTGAAGAATCCTGGATTTTTCTGCTCTTTACCCTTCAGCCTCCTCCTCTTCACAGTAGTTGCTTTCCAGTGTGTCTTGGGAAGTGTAGAGAACGCCCTGCTGCTCTTTTCCTGATCACCGGAGCTCAAGATAAAACAGCACCTTGACTCCAACCAGCATCCACCCAAATGTGAGGCAGAGCTGTATCAGCTTAACCAAAGGGATTTCTTTAAAATGCTACAGGTGTTTTCATCATTCTAACATACAAATAGCATAAAAGTTGGATTAGTGCTGCTCTTACCAGTTCTTACTGTCTCTGCACGTTTGGTTTTGGTGAAAAGAAACAGAGTAGGAATTTGGACTTTCTGAACAGAGGAAATAAAGTCTTGATATCAGAGACTGTAAAAAAATTTGTAGTTTCTTCTAGACAGGTTTTTTTTTTTTTCTTCCTGGGAAAGTTCCCTGTTTGCAGTACCCACCCTTTAGCATGAAGCAATCGTACCGTAACATGAATTTCTTCTACGAACATGCAGTATCAGTGAGTCAAAACAAAATTGTATCTTTGTTCCAGTTATTGCAGTCAGGCTATTAGGAGAGATGCCGTCGGTTTTAATATATTCTTTAAAAGATCAAATGCCCTAATCTAAACACTGGGGATTTTCATACCAGAACATTTTAGAAAACTTATGTGTGGTTTTGTTTACATCTTGCATTTGCACTTCGATACCGGGATGAGAGCATTTCCGTTATTTATAGGAGAACTGAAGAGCGTGGCACTGAACCCAAAGTGTGCTCCAAAGCACCAGAATTCTAGTTAGTTTCAGAACTTATAAAATGTTGCCACTGTTTGCAAATAGTTTGCAATTTCATCCTGAAGAGGTTTCAAAGTCTGCTTGTCAGCCAGTCTAGATGTGATCTTTTCAAGCAGGTTGCTTTTGAGATGAAAATTTAAAAGAAGGTCTGAGCTGCTGAAGAAGCTTTTTTTAGTTAAATGCCTGGAATAGAGTTTTTTGAACTCAGTAGCCTGTGCTGCAAATGCAGAGATAGTATCCTGTTGCCCATTCTTGAAAGCTTTTCCTTTTAGTGAATTCTTGAAGAAGAGAAACTGATAGTAGAAAAAAGGTTTTCCTTGTGTATGTTAAGGTGTGAGAAATCTTAATTCTAAAGCACAGAAAGATGTGGAGCTGGATAACGAGCCAGTACAGGTCCCTACCAACAGGTAGGATTCCCTTGCTTCTTGAATTTTAAGCCCATAACGTGCTTTGAAGAGCTCCAGTCTCTTTGATTACACATTCAGCAAGTTTAAGGTCACTTCTTTTTATCGAACTGCTTTTAAACCCTTGCATTTACTTTAATTCTATGCAGTTGACACTTAACAAATCATGAGTGTGGCGGGGAAATTGTAAAATACATAAATTCTTCCTTTTACATGTGAAAAAAAGACGAGAATTTGTCTTTTGAACAATATTCTGTATGCATTTAGGCAGTCATACATCTTTAAGATTAGTAGAGAGTGTTAAATTTTATCTACCAAGGTGAGTCTTTTTAGGAAAAAAGCAGAGCTAAATGGCAAGACATCATTAAACCAGATTTTTTTAAAATAGTTTTTTATATTTTATATCACCATATCCTTAGCACTGGTACCTTGGAGTCTAGTAATTTGAAAATTTTAAAGCAGTTTCATGTATTGCCTTTCTCCCGGCTGGTAGATTTATAAGTATATCCTTACTCTAAAACATTTTACTTTTTTCTGTTCCTGGGCTGGACACTTAAGTAGGAAGTGAGTATAATGAAACTTGTTATAGAAGTCCTGTCAAAGTAAATGAATCAGAAAAAACTAATATTTTTATCTGGTCGCTGAAGTTATAGTTCCTTGAACCGCTGTTTGTAGCGAGTAAATCACTTCAAACAGATCTGTGCTCTAAGCTTTATATAAAGGCTTTTAATTTGGGAGCTGACTTCGGTTATTAAAGGATCACAGTGTCTCTTTGAACGGTTCGGGGAGCTGGCGGGCGGCTGCTCCAGCAGCAATCACATGCGCTTGGAATGCCTCGCTGGCGGGGGGGCTGGGGCTTGCCATCCTCGGGGTGTCAAAACCGGGGCTGTGCAGTCCTGGGGGGGCTTTGCTGCTGCCCCCTCCGTGGCCGGCTGGATCCTTCTCCGTGAAACCAGGACCCTCCATGTGGGATTTTCTCCTCTGGTGGGTGCTAGAGAGGAAGGCGATGTAGGGGAGTTTGCTCTCTTTCTCCCTCTTTTCCATTTCTCCGGGTGTCTGTTGTTTGGGTGGGTTTGTTTTTTAAGCTGTTCCTGCCCCCCATGGCCTTGTGCTCCCCCTGCCCCCACACACCTTTGTGAGGAAAGATGTCAAATTATGAAACCCGTTTCTAAAGCTGGCGTCTCAATTTTGTAACCGGGTTTCCCAGCACAGATCTGGTGCCAGAGCTCGTTCTTGCTGACTGTCAACTTTCTTCCAGATGAAACTTTCCAGAACTGAATTGATTTTCCAGATTGATATCAATGCTTTGATGTCATATCTATTAATCTTAGACTGGGATTACAGGAGAGCCCAAGAAAATCGTGCATGAATTTCGATGGTAGCAGCTGAGTGTGTAACTCCCACCAGCCCACTGAAGGTCCTGGTTTTAATGTGCTGGACAGGCACTGTATAAAAAAGTCTTTGGGAATCACGATTGAGAACTTCATTAATGCCAAATCTCTTCCATTGCTACTTCGAATAAATTTCTATTCCAGTTACTTGGAAAAAGTTTTCAAAATGAAACAGGTGACTCCGCAGAACTAGTGTGTATTTTTGCAAATAGTGCATGATATGTTGTTGGACATGTATATATGGATTTATTTTCCCTAAAATATTCTTGTATATTCTTAGCCTGCGTTACCACTTGTGTGTGCTCTTACAAATCCACTGGCAGATTAAAAATATATTTCTGTAAGCAAGAGCTGTGCATTAGGTTGCTTTGTTCTTTGATTTTTCTAAATGAAATTCACAAGCATCTCACAAGTGTTATTGTTTTGGTTTTCGCCCATTATTTACAAACGGAGAGTGTCAAACAGTTAATGCTCCCATTTCTGCAGGCCCTACACACGCTGCCGTGATCATGGCACTGAGCACTATTTGCATTTTCTACAACAATTCTGCTGTTGCTCTGGACTACTCATCAAATTTCTGGAGCATGACTAAAGGGTTTATTCTGAGGAAATGTTGCATACGGAAATATGGAAGACCATTTTTGAAGTTTACATTGATTCAGTGCTTCTCTGTATTTTAAAACACATGGGATTTAACGTGTAATGACACAGCTCTTGTGTAAGGTTGCGTGGTCAGGGTAAGTTTTCTTCACTGCTCTCAGGAACGCTTTCCCTGCACGTTCTCCATTGCAGGATCAGGCCTCCTTGGGTTAGAATTATTTAATGCATTATAGTGTCATTATGATGGATTATTATTTATGCATTCCAATTTAATTAGCATGCATTACTATTTAATGAGTTATAATTTCAACTGTAAAGTTCCTTGTTGTGATGTTTTAAAATAATAGTGGTACTTAGTTTTGAAACCTGTTAGGTCATTTAGCTTCTGATAAATACATTTATTTGATCTCTGAAGCCTGAACCTTTGCGTATTCGCAGTTCCTGGGAACGTGAATGCCTCTGTGACATCCAGCTTGGGAGAATGGCAAATAAAGGAAGTGCTGGTGATAATTAATTACCTGTGAAATACGTAGACCTGGACAGGTCTGAAGCCCAGATCCGGTTGTTGCCTCACAAACTGTGTTCACAATCGAGAGGTGGCTGAAGGTGTGGAAAGGAACGGCAAGTCCCTGTAAAGTGGACATTACTGAGCATTCTGTAAATAATAGACTAATTCCTCCAGGCCTTTTTTTTTATTCCCAGTAGCAGTTGGGTATTGTTCTAAGTTGGTTTTAGTCCCTTACAAGTAAGTAGGCTGGGTTGGGTTTTTTGGTTCTTACAAAAATATTCACTGTAGTCAATAACATTTGGAACTAAAGGGACTGCTCCTTTTACTTAAATCCTATTTTTTCATGCCTTTTTTCCCTCCCAGCTGTTAGACTGTTGAGCTTAAATATTGTCACTGGAATCTGCAGTTGGCAAATGGTAAGAGTTTTCTCATGAAGCGAAGGCAGTTGTAAATCCGAGGCGTTTAAAAGTAGTAGGAACAGTGTAATTTCACTTGGCAGCAGCAGCAGCAGCACTTCCTACCTGTGGTGTTGAAATGGAACGTGGAAACGAGCGTTTGCGTGGGCTTCAAGACTTGCCAGGCCAACCAGGCGCGGGAGGAAGGACCAACGGGAACCCTGTGCCGGGAGAACTGGGCAGCACGTGCCGCTCCTGCTCCCGTCCCACCGTTCCTTGCCTGGTCCCTCACCCATCTCACCTCTTGCAGCGTCCCTTTGTCACCTCTCCTGCTCTCCCTCGGTTTTCACCTCTCTCCTCCTCTCTGCGGGGTGCAGGCGCTATCTGATCTCCTCGGGAGAAGCTGTTGAGTCTGTTATTTGCTTTTATAATTACCTCACCGATTCCCTCTCTGCCAGGCTTTTCAGATGAGCTGCGTGCTGCCATGCCTTGAGTTCAGCGGGTTAGTCGGGTCAGAAAACGTGCCGAGGACATCTTTTCCCTGTATTTATGGCTGCTTTATTCTCCTGACACTTCCCCCAATCTTTTTAATGTCATTTCGATGACTGTTTCTCAAAGAAACGTCTCTGACAGTCTTCACTGTCTCCAAATTTAAGGAAAAAAAAAAAAGGCCAAACCTTTTATGCAGTATCTATCTTTGCTTTTTTGCCGTTTATTGTTTCTTATTGCATCTCTGTGTTTGCTCAAAATATAATCTCAAAGCTCACTTTGCAGCTCTAAACTCTGCTGACCTGCGTGGCTCATGAATTAATTTTTATTTTTTAAATCTTCTAACAACCTAATTGAAAAGTTAGTGGCCTTTTTGAATAATTCACTTTATCTAAGTGGTTCTTCTTGGGAAGGGCGTGATGTAAAAAGCGAGGAGCGGGAGCCTGCAGGTGCTGGGGGCAGAGCCCGGAGCAGCTCTCGGCTCTGGGGAGCCACGTGTGGAAGGGTTGGGGGAGAATTTTTGGGTAGAAAGGCAGAAGCTGTGAAAATGTTGTGAGAAAACAGCATATGAAGTGTAGGTGAGAGCAGACAGAGCAGAAGTGAGGCACCAAGGGGAAGCACCTGCAGGAGAACCTGCTGGCACCAGCTCTTGGAAGAAGCAGTGTCCTCAGCCTGAAATCAGTGCAGATGTCCTCACTGCCACCTCTTGTCCCTTCCACCTGCCATCGAGGTGGGTTCCATGCTACAGCTTACTGCAGAAAGAGATGGGAGAGGTGGTGGTCTGTCTTTAATATACAATTTATCAACCAGCATTTGTGCCATTCTCACTGGGTTTTTTTTCCCCTCTGCACCAGCCAGACTTCCCCATAGATCTTAGGACTGTCCTCAATGCTCTTTGCCCAGAGAAGCTGTTGCTGCCCCATCCCTGGAGGGGTTCAAGGCCGGGTTAGACGGGGCTTGGAGCAACCTGGTGTGGTGGGAGGTGTCCCTGCCCAGGGCAGGGGGTTGGAACTGGATGATCTTTAAGGTCCCTTCCAACCCAAACCATTCTATGATTTCAGAATGCAGGTCCCTGTCTGCACCATCCATTGTGGATCTCCTTTATTTCAGCCTCCCCTCAACTAGAGTATGCTAGAGGAGAATAGTAGTTAAATAGTTAAAAATGGGAAAAAAATGATATTTACCCTGAAGTGGTGGTGTAGGTGGCAGTTTAATGCTCCCTGTGCACAGTCACTTGAGAGCAGTGGTTGTTCTTGAGGTTGGACATCTGAGGGATGGGATGCACCTGAGATGCATTTTGTAGCTCAGTTACTGTGTTTATGAGAATACTTTGCATCAGATGCTTAGAATTGCAGTGAAAAAGCTAAAATGCTGCACATGGAGAAATTATTCAGTTTGGTTTTGCCTAATAGACTACTCCATACGGTTCCTCTGTCAGCGTTTATTAGTTTGATTTCAGAAAGGCCATCCAGAAATTGCCGCACTGGAAACAAAGTTAGAAATTAGTGCAGTTATTTTTAAAAAATTGTCAGTGCGTTTTTATTTGGGGTGTCTCTTCAAGTCTTGAAATCTTTGCCGTTCTTTCTAAATGCCTGTAATTACGCTTGGAAATGGGGAGTGTGGATGCTGTCATCTTTCACTGAATGAGAGCATCGCAGGCCTTGAAGTTACTACATCTGGTTCCTCTCTTCCTCTGGAGCAGATGAGGGATTAAAAATGCCTTTGGAGCAGATGTTTTGCGTTCCTAATGGGCAGTGTTATGTTTAGAGGAGAAAAGATAAGAAGGAATAAAAACCCAACCTAAAAAAAGAGACATTTGTTGGGTTCACTTTATTTCTTCTTCCTGGCTCTCAACATCTCGGTTCGGGGCAAACCCGGTGCTGTTTTGCCAGTGATGGGTTTTCATCACCTTGAACACAGTGCATGGAAATCCTGACAAGTGTTGGCAAGACCGTAACCAGCCCGTGATAGTAAATATTTAACTTTCCTGTTCTAATTATTTTTCTTGCTCCCAAATTTATGTGCTTTGTTCCTCAAGTAAACAAACAGCCTTGCAAAGCTTTGCTTGTCTGCTGATCTGGTACAACTGTGCTTTTTACGAGGCAAGTAAAATATAAATCATTTCCAAGTTGCAATTGGTTGCTGTGGGAAAAGGAGAATGAGTAGTTCCTGGTGCAAACAGTTTACAAATTTAATGTGGAATTTATTAAGCTCTCCTGTTTGCATAGCAAGCTTAGAAATGTTACATTACCACGCTCACAGATTTTGTGGTGGCACTTTTTAAATTAGAAACATCATGTTCTGAGATCTCAGCTAATACTGGAATTCTGTCTTCTGAAAATGTAGGTTGTTTTGAACATAAGTAGAGAAGTGGGAGATGATCATCTCGTCTTTCAGGAATATGAATTTTTAGGCTTCCGATGGTATATGCTGTCTAAAGACTTGATGTGCTTTGGGTTTTTTCTGGTTTTTATTTCTGTTTATTTTATGAGCAGTCCCTTGTTTTGTTCATGTGCTTACTCTGGAACAACTGGAGCTTTCTGAAGGTGTTTTTACTATCAAAATACATGTATGATGTAAAAATATGCTTAGGCAGTGTAGCCAAATTGCTGTTTTCTCTCATTAGTACAGGCTAAAAAGAAGATACTTGCAGTTTTGACTCTATTTTTTTTTTCAGCTTTTTGTTGTTTCAGATACAACCCTTTGACCATTATTTTTAAACTCAGGGTTTCTGAATTTCCCCAAGTCTAGATATTACTGATATTCAGACTTCACACCAGATCTCCTGTGGTTCAAAATTAAGCTTGCCCTTATATTAGTTCTGAAAAATAAGATTGGTTTGTATCCAGTCCTAATACTTTTTATCTCCTTGAAAAGTTCTCATCCTCATCTTAACAGACTTTTTCCCAGGGGCCTGTAAGGACTATAAAAATCTCACTGAGAAGGAATTTTGAGTTTGACTTCATCCCTGCAGCTGCCTGTTTTCTCTGGAAGCTTTTATGGCATGGTGCAGGACCTGCCTCTCAGAAGGAACCAGGAGAAAAATCTCAGTTTAAGGAGTTTTTAAGTCTCCTCTTGAACCACTGCTTTAAAACCCCCCTGCCAGATCTGCTGAAGGCTACAGCCATAGGATGGAGATGCCCCTGTGAAGCCACCGCTGGATTTTCATCAAATATGTTAATGTTGGAGGGGTGTGAATGACACAGTAAAAAATAGTCAGTCCTGTTAATCCTCCCTCTTTAGTGAGTTCAAGTTCTGAAGTTGTTTCAGAGATAAAATAGGTAAAATAATCTGATTTCTCTGATCCCTTCTGCTCAGAGCTCTTGCAGCAGAACCCATGCTCGTTAGTGCGACGCGGTGTGGTTTTAAGTACTTTGACCCTTAAAAGAAGCAGTTACAAATCAGATCGAGATCGAGCCCTGTGTTAGCTGTGGGATATTATATCAGCTAATACAGTTGTGCTTAAATATCTCAGTCTGAACCTGAAATCAGTGAGTGCACCTTCTGTAAGAAACATGGCCTTGGTAATTCCTCCTGCTTTTTTTTCCCCGTACATTCAGTGTTTTATCAGCCTCTCCTTGCTTTTCCAGGGCTTTTAGTCAGGATTTAGGTGCATAATGTAAAGAGTGCGTGTTCTTTCCTTGCTACAGCAGCATCTGATTTGATCAACCAGTGCGTGGTTTTTATAACTTGACTTTTTGCTGTGAAAAACAGTGTCTTGCTATGAAATTGGTTTTTCCCAGTAACGGCACTTGTGTCAAAATAACTGCACTTAAAGCCAGGGAGTGCACAAGTACCTCTGGGACCGGGACCTCTCTGCGATGCTGCCGGCAGCGTCATTTCAAATGGAGGCTGATCTCTAAATCCTCTGGGAATAGTTGTCTCAACCAAGAAATGTCGGGCTTTGCTGTTGTTTTTGCTCCTTTTGAAGGAAAATTGAGTCCGGTGCTTGCGTTTGTGTTCAGTGTATGAAGCTGAGAGTCTCTGCCAGGGTTTGAAGAGGGCTGAATGCTCCTCTGCTTGTCCTTAACCTTGTTTAGATACCCACTGGCTCTTGAGAAAGGGGAGGAAAGTGTGGCATGAACTGTTTGGGATCCGTGAACTGAAGCTGGTTACCAGTGAAGTCATTTTCTTTGTGGCAGTGACATGTGGTTTTGACACGAGTGACCCTCCCAGAGGAGGAGAATGGCTGCGATCCCGTACCGTCAATGGGAGTTCCCTGTCTTCACTTAGAGGGAGCACAACTTCCCTCTCTCATCTTCTTACAGCTCCCGTTCTTGTCAGTTCTGTGGAGCATCATTAGGGTTTCATTGTGGGGGGAATATTTCATCGCGTTTCCCAGTGCTGGTGTAAGAGAGACGTTGTGGGACCTTAACTCGACGCTTCCTGGTTTTCCATTGTTTGGTGAATTAAACTCTCGTGTTCAGGAAGAACACGAAATGCACTGACTATTGTCAAAAACCTGCAGGCTTAAGTAAGAGTTTTCAAAGAGTGGTTTTGATTTTCTTGAGGGTTTTGGTTTTTCTTTCTTTCAGTAGTACACGATGTCGTACACACGTCGGCAGCGCAGCAGTGGGATGAAGCTGAGAAGTGTTCATGCTTGAGGTGCAGACGACTAAATGATACATAAAGATCTATAAAAAAAAAATAGAACAAAACCGAACAGTTGGATTAGAAGCAGAATATCTATTCCCTTTTCTCTTAACGTGTTTCTTCACCTCTGCTTTTCGAGGAAATGAAGCACTAGAAGTGGGTGTTGTTGCCTGGGAGGACATCTCTCCTTGGGTATCGCATAGGAGCCCCCGTGATTGGCAGCCTCTCGTCACCACCGCTGTGTAATACCTTAATTATCTGCTCCAACACAACTAGCACCAGTGTATGTTTTCCCGTTTTCAGTGGGTGTTCCTCTTCCCACCCCCCTGAGACATTTGGATTCCTGTCGTCGGTATGTGTGGTCCCTCTCTGTGCTCCCCTGTCTTTGAGCTGTGCGTTGGTGGACTTCTCCATCCAACTCCTCATACCTGCTTCTGGGATGCTGTAGGTGCACGGCAGCAGCCCCTCCTAGTGGTCCCTTCCGTGGATCTCCACTTATTCTCCCTGCCTGTTGGTCATCCTGGCTTTTCCTTTCTTCTCATGTGGAGGAGTTGGGGCAAAGTGCAGTCCTGTCCCCCCAGTTCTTTCAGGCCATGGCACAGGAGGAGATGGAGCTCCTGCTGGAGCTCCTGGAGTTCCTGGAGCTCCAGCTCCGGGGCGGCTCTGCTCACCATCCTCTGTGGCCGGCAGGGAAGGAAGCCTGCCAGACACCTTACTTCCTTGTTGGTCTTGTTTTTGCACAATTTGCAAAAGCCTGTAGGGCTGCAAACTGAGTGCCCCTGAGGTAGGGCTCTGAAATGATTAGTTATTTAATTTGGAGGAAGCCATCGGAGTTCCCTGGTGTCTGTGGACTTGCCCGTTGGCTTTGGAGGGAGGGAGAGCCTGTATTTCAGAAGATCAGAATTTGACCCAAAGATGTTCTTGTCTTCCCCCAAGAAACTACCGATCCATTTGTCCTGTGTGTGAAACCACGTACAGGATGCCGATGTAGGTACGTAAGGTTACTTTTTTGAGGTGATTAACATATAATTTGTATGGGGAGAGCAGGGGATTTCCCTGGATTACTTACAAATCTTTTGGCTATAGTTTGAGATCTAGTTAGTGCTTTCCTGATTGAGAGGCTGCCAGGGAAAACTGAGTATATAGACTAACTTGAGTGCTTTTTTTTAAATTATTATTATTTTAAGGTGGGGTTGTTGTTCGGTTTCGGGGGATTTTTAGTAGGAAAACAGCCACGTTGGACCGGGGTGAGTTAGTCGTGGCCCTTTAGCTTGTGCGGGCACGTGCTGAGGTTGCCTGTTCCAGGTTGTCTGAGCCTTGGAAGCCAAAGCTGTGATTAATCTCCGTGAAGTGCGATAAAAAGGCATTATCCTGCCCTGTGTTAGAGGGAGGTGGAAGTCAGCTTTTCTCACAGTGCCTTTCCTGGTCTTGACACTCCTGAATTTTGATTCGTGCTTTTCCTTAGGTCTCCCTCTCTGCGTTAAGTATTTCACGTCTCTCTGTCTCAGGCCTCAGCCAGTGTTTCATGTTCTCGTTAGTTTTCTGAGGCATCTCAAAGAGCTGTTCAAGCCCTCATCCAGTGTCACGGCCGGGGCTTTTTACTGCCACAGGTTTTACCAGCGCGTTGATTCAGTTCCCTGCCAGACTGGTTGGTTCTCTTACCCTGATGTCTTTGCTTATTAAGTCTGTTCCTCCGGTGGGTCCGTGCTCCTCTTGTGTTCGCAGTCACCCAGTGCTCATTAGTAGGGTTAGTAGCATAACTGTATGTTACTCATTCTGTGGATGAATAACTGCACAATTACCAGCAGTCATTGTTTTCGCTGCACCGTTGGCAGAAATCTGCCTTGCCTTGAAATTTCTTCCCCGCCGTAATGGCTAAACACGTAGTTTTTAATTGAATAGAGACACCAGCTTTGCAGGAGCAGGAATTGCCATCTTAACCATGTAGGAAAACTTGTGGGAAATGACTGGAAGCGTGTGAATTTGCAGCACTACAGTACAGAGGTTCTCCCTTTTTTACCAATTCTTTCTTCTGGACAGCTTTAAAAGGGGAAAAAAAACCTCTAATTATTTTTAATTCTTTTGAACAGGTTCAGCAACAGGTTCACCCAAACCTCTCAGCGAAAGAAGATTCCCTCTATTACATTGAAGAGTTGATACTTCAGCTGCTAAACAAACTATGCATTGCTCAGCCACGGACTGTCCAAGATGTAGCGGTAAGACTAGATCCTGGAAAACCAAGCGCTTGCAGAGTCACTGAGATGAACTAAGATATTTTGAGCAGCGCAGGTTGAAGTTTAAGCAAGGTGAATCTGAAGAGCAGACCCTGTTAGTGCTAAAAGATTATATAGTATTCAGATTTCACAAAGCAAGCTTGATTGGAAACTCATTTTCCTACAGAGGGCTTCAGAATAGAAATTGTGGGATTTTTTTTGCTTTCAGCATTATTTTCCTAAATGCAGAATACTTTGAAGGATTTTCTGCTGCTCGAATATACCTTGGACTTAAGGATGTTGCAAGTTTTCCTACTCTTCAACATAAATTTCCAGGGGGGGGAAAAAAAAAAAGGAAATACTGGAATGAAAGGTTACTGTTGTTAGGCCTGGATTGTGCAGCTGAGGGAATAGAGTTGTACGTTCCTGGAACTTTATTGAACTCACTGAGGCTCTTGTATTATTGCAGCTGTCGGCTTTTGTGTCATCGGGTACAAAATGAGGGCTTTAATGGAGTGCACTTCAGAATACAGTCTAGAGGGAGAAAGTGCTTTCATGGAGCTGTGGCCCATTATAGCTTTGTAGAGTATTAATTTTACATCAATCTATATGTTTAGGATTCTCAGCCTAAAACAAAATGAAGTCCTTGCCTAATAGTCTATGTGTGTGTCATGGAAATAAAAAGATGAATATATATATTTACAAAATAATTGCCTGAGGGGTTTTAGATTCTTATTAGATGCAGCAAACACCCTTTATTCAACATTAATTCATTAATTATTAATTTTGGTTTCTGATAAATACATTTTGTAATACTGATGAGTAAAGATGATAGTATGACTAAATAAAAGCAAAATTTAATAGTCCCTTTAATAGCTCTCAGAATTGTTAGTACCTTGAGTCTGGGTTTCAACTTTAGACATGGAGCTGAGAAATACCAGGTTCTTTCTCCAGTTCCCAGCTGGTCAAACCCTACAGCACATAGGACACTTCGAGATAGCACTGATTGTTCTACACACCAGCTCCATAGTTGTCTGTTTCTGAGACAAGAGGTGATAAAATTATCCTGTCTACGTATGAATTAGTAATTTTCACCAGGTATCTGTATGCTCCACAAATTACTGTGTGCAAAACTGCACACCATACGGACAGCACTCTGAGATACTTCATGACCCTCTTAATTGTGGTTATCAGTATCACAGCAGACACCAAATCCTGTGAATTGTATGTTAAATGTACCTGGCATTTTAAAGCTGTGAATAATAAAACATTGTTGTGCTTGGCAATAGAACAGTTATTTAATTTAAAAACACGGAGCTAGATCTAACCCGGGTTCCCCAAAACATTATTCTTCTCTAAGTCAATAAATTCAAACTTTTCCAGAGCAGGAAAAATAGGGTTCAGGTTTGTGTTATTGGTGAGGTTGCGCTGCCAGCAGGAGTCTGGGATCCACGAATGAAGGCTTTTGGCTCTGCTCCTCGGCTGTTTTTAGCTGTTCAGAGAAAACATGAGAGCTGTGATCTCTAAAAGTTTATCGTGCTGATATTTACATAACAGCCTGGAGTTAGTGGAACTGTTTGTGCATAATATGTTTGTGCATTTGCAAGATCAAGGTCTGAAATCTCAAATCGTAAAGGTTTTATAAATAGAAAAAGCCCTTCAAATTGTTCCCAAGAAAACGCTGGGAACCAGCAAATTCCGAGCGCAAAAGGCGCGTGTTCCTCGTGGAGCACACTGGTAAATTGAAGAACAGCTGAATGCCACAGTACGTCCATTTTGTGGGCAATCTCCTGGTGGAATCTCAAGGAAAGCTCATTTTGGTGAACCAGCCCGGAGCTTTCGGCTGCTGTCCAAGAGGGAAGGTCACCGCCTGTTTCCCTGGCACCGACAGCTGACACAGAAATGGAGCATCAAATATATTGGCCACGTGCAAATACTTAAAAGGTGCCTCTAAGAAGACCTGAGGCCTCCTGTTAAATTCCAGAATATGTGCAAAAATCTTTTTATCAAAGCGACGTGTAGATTTCATCATTTTTCTCAGCTCATCCTTCAGCTCTATTACTATTTTTCCAATGTCACTTCAGAAGCAATCATCAGAGTTTGGTTTAGACTCGTTCTTTCAGCTTTTTAATTCCCCAGCTCACAGGGGCTGGAGCCTGGAGAACTTCATGGAAAGCAGGACTGGGGTCTTGCACATGTTTAGCTGGTGGCTGCTGGAGTGTGGTTCTGTGCTGGGGGTCATTTCACCTGTTCCTATCGCAGCTCTTGAAATAGGAATCTGTATAAAAGTGCCCTAAAATCACATAGAGTTTACTGTGTAAACTGGGGGCTTGTAAACTGCGGCCACTGTGACTGTGAAGATGCTCCTGTGTGGGTTTGTGGAGTCCAAAGTGAAGTAGCCAGCCTTTTTCATCAATCACAGTGCTCTTCCGTTAGAAGATCCTGCTATATTAAAAAAAAAATTAAAAAAATTTTAAAAATTAAATATATATATATTATATAGTACATAAAAAATTGGGCTTTTTCATTTCTGCCATAAACTTGATCTTATCCAGGACAAGTTACACTCTGGACGTTTTTAAAATCAGAACAATACAGACTTGGTTTTGGTTTTTTGGGTTTTTTTTTTCATGTAGACTGTAAACGGTTTAGTACTTCCTGATGTTGTTTATACCGCAGCTGAGGTTTCTTGCTGCTCTTGCGATGCAAAGTTGAGGAGTTGGTTTAGGAGATTTGAAGGAGTTTTTTTTGTGCTTAGGGAAGGGAGGTTGTTTGGGATTATTGAAAAGAGTGAAGCTGAGTTGGGCAAGGAGGAGGGAACAGTTAGGAAAATGTGTTGCAAACACTGAGGAGGAGGATAATTGTCTATACTGCAGGGGAAGTAATTTGCCGTTTTATTTTCTTTAAACTTCTCTTTGATTACTGTGGTTAATCTAAGTGCACTCTCTGTGTTTGGACAGGACCGCGTTCAAAAGACATTTCCTCATCCGATAGACAAGTGGGCGATCGCTGATGCGCAGTCTGCGATAGAGAAACGAAAGAGAAGAAACCCTCTCCTCCTGCCTGTGGACAAAATACATCCTTTATTAAAGGTATTTAAACCGACAACCTGCTCCTTCTGCGCACCACATCCCCCCTCCAGCATATTAACCTTTAAAGTATTTAATTAATTAATTTGTGTGAAATTAGGTAAGTTTCTCGTAGTAGCTGAAAGAATAAAGTCACCACAGAACAGGATGAATAGTGTGTAATAAATGTAGGTACCTAAATTCACCGTGTTCCAGGCAGTAGTGTGTTAATGTATTACTCTACTTTGAAATATGACTAGTTAGTTTTTAACATAAATAAAACCCAAACAAACCCAAATACCTTGCCTACTTCTGTAGCACTGTTTTGATGCCTTTATTTGTTTCAAAATGCTGCGGAAGGCAGAATAGAAGGAGAGAGAACAAGTAGATCCTGTTCCTTGTATACTGTCAACTTGCGATGTGTATCGATGTCCTTTCAGTTACTGTTGAATGTCACTGATGCCTTGGTTTTAAAATCAATAGATCTGCAGAGGTGTAACAAAAAAAACAATACAGACTTTATGGTTGGTGGGTTTTGAGGAGGAAAGTGGCCACCTCAGTTCTTAGATGTCGTGTCCCTGAGAACAGGTACAGAGTCCTTGCTTACAGTCAGGTTTTAGTGTCACGCAGTCAGCATGTGTTCATACCCTGGCCCTGTAGAGTTGTTTTTTTAATGATAAAACAGTACTCTGATTTTTGGATCGCTGTTTAATCGCTTTTAATCAGTAGATTGAGACTCACTCAAGCACTGCTCTTTTTTGGTGCTTCTTTTTTCTATTGATTTTGCTTTTTATTCCTTGCTTAAGAAACACTTTTCTCCAGTGGTGGCATTGCAGCACCAGAGTTTCCAGCTGCACTGAGGAAATGTTATTCAGGAATAAGCAGAAATTAAAGCACTTTTTCAGGTATAGTCACTGTGTTCTTTTGTACAGTGTCTCAGCTTGTGACAGTAGATGAGAGAGGAAGAGATATTAGGAAAGAACACAGCATTAAATAAGACCTTCCTAGACAACACTGGCTTTCTTGTATGAAGTCTGGTTTAGAAGTGTGTGGACAGAGGCACACAATCTGATTTTTAGAAGCTAAATCAAAATTTAACAATTTGAATTACTTTATGTAATGCGAGGATGCAGATAGCTTAGTTGTTCCACCAGATGTGAAGGGTGGACTGAAATGGATCGCAGTACGTATTAGGTTGAACACAGAGTCTATAGTTTCATGAAAGACAATTTATTCCATCAAGAACAATTCAAAACGAAGCATTCTCGTTTCTGAAGAGTCCAGGTTAGGGCCAGAGTCCTGCAATAAGGATAGATATAAACTAAAAATTTAAGTACAAGAGTGGTTCCAGTGATGTCCTTCGTTGAAGGAAGCCTGTTTTTAGGACTGTCATTTTTAGAAGGATTATTGAAAGTTCTGTAGCTTTTTGTCTGTCAGTATAGGACAAAACAGCAAAAGGAAGTATTTGCAAGCGTTTCCTTTGAGGCGACTGATCAAATTTCCATTTGATGGCCTTTGCCCTGCCTGTTACATTCCTGTAAATTATCAACACAGACAAGATCAATTTCAGTAGAAAATTTAATGTGTTAGTTGTCATTCTGAATGAATTTTTGGAATAAATAGCCTTTTTTTCCTCTTGTTTTCGATGTGCAGGAGGTCCTGGGCTATAAGGTAGATTACCACGTCTCTCTGTATATTGTGGCTGTCTTAGAATACATCTCAGCTGACATTTTAAAGCTGGCTGGCAACTATGTTTTCAATATCCGACACTTTGAGATCTCCCAGCAGGACATCAAAGTATCCATGTGTGCTGATAAGGTAAGGAGTTGGGATTAAAATCCTCATTTCGACAGAGGTAAATACGAGAGGTGTTGGGGTTTTTTTAGAAGATGTGCCCAAAGTAGGGTAGGAGAGAGAGACTGGTGTTGCGGAAATGCAGACGCTTCTCTCCTAATTCATGCCAGACCTGTCACAGTCACGACTGCAGTTAAGCCTGTTAAGTTTTGGAACAGTATTAACTCTTACAAAACAATGGAAGGACAGAAAATGATGTTGTCCTTTATTTCTCAGCTGTGTCACTGTCCTCCCGATGTCACTTTGTCATGACAGCTCTTTCCTTCTTTATTATACAGAAAAGACATTTAGTTTTCATCCTCATAAATACGAGAAACGTTTTTCTTTAATTTCATCTTTATCAGGAGGGTTTTGTCAAAGTCTTATGCAAGATGCCTTGTTTTCAAAGTTGGTTCTGCATGAATTGTAACTTGTTTTCTAGGTCATACTAACTTATAAAGGGGAAAATGGCTTTGGCAATGGCTCCAGCCTTCTGCTGCCAAAGTTGAAATATTACTCCTTTGTGAAAGTGATCACAGAAAGTATTGTATTAAAAACTCAAAGGATTTCTCTGAACACATTGGAATAGCTGAGCTTGAGCCAAGTGTAAATCAGGCTTGCTTGTAATTTGTAAAATTTCTCTGCTAGGTTTTGATGGATATGTTTGATCAGGACGACATCGGTTTGGTTTCTCTCTGTGAAGATGAACCCTCTTCTTCTGGGGAGCTCAACTACTATGACCTCGTGAGAAACGAAATCGCAGAAGAAAGGCAATATCTACGAGAGTTGAATCTGATAATAAAAGTATTTCGAGAAGCTTTCCTATCAAACAGAAAATTGTTCACACCTAACGTAAGTCCTTTAATAGGTTATTGATGTGTAATGCCAGTCGCTCCATTAGCAGCCATAACGTATCAATATTACATTCACTGCCTTGGAGGTAAAATTAAATTTGATTTATTGCATGTCAGTGCATAATGAGTGTTGACTGTATATGAAATAAAACAGCGGAATTGCCATTAATAGTATGAATGAGTGCTGCTCTTAAAGCTTAATGGACATGATTCCGGGTCGGATGCCAGCAGTACCTGGAGTCCTTTAGTCGTGTAGGTAATAGTTATACTTTTGCTTAATGCGAAAAATGAACAGTTATGTGCCTGCATGTACAGCGATCCCTGAATTGGGATTTTCAGGTGATACCAGCAAGTTAAGAAGAGAGGCAGCGGGAGACATTCCCATTACAGCTGGGTGTGGGAGTTCCTCAGTAGCTGATAGGATATTGGAAAATTGTGCAAATGTGGGGACAGAATTCAAACAAAGACGATGGGAGGGGAAGGGAGCGATATTTTGGAGCTGAGGAATATTCTTTTGTTATTTGGGAATGGGAATGAGAATTTTTGAGATGGCTTGTTCCCACAAAGTGACTGCCGTGGTCTCGGCTCTGGCAGGAGGTCAAGCAAGCGCTGCAGTGTTGGGTTGGGGCAGAGGAGGCTTCTGAGAAGCATGTTTCAGAGGGGTCAGAAGGAGAATGCAGGTCGTCGGAAGGGGCTGCCTAGTTGGGTGTGTGGATTTGGAAAATCTAAAAGTAGAATTTGGAAAAAGAAGGTGCCAGTTCCTCCTTTCTACCCAGGTGATATTCTGCTAAAGCAGCCAAGTAGCTGCTTTAGTTTTACCTGTGGTTTAGAGGATCTGACCTTGGAACTGCTTTAAATCACCTCCTTCCTGTTGTGTCCTGAGAGACGAGAATCAGCAGAGGGGGAAATAACAGCTGTGAATCGTGACTCAAAAGGCCAGGATTTTCTGTCCAAAGCTCTGAACAGCCCGTATTGGGGCTGCCGCTCCGGCCTGGGAAGGACGATGCGTCTGCCTTCACTGGGCTGGGAATTGTGCAAGGCTGGATGTGCCTGGGCAAGCACACAGGACCGGGAAAACCATGTAATTTAACTTTTTCCTTGCTTTTTGTTGGCTCCTCTCCATTTACCTCTTCGTTCAGACTTCACGAAAAATGCTTCCATATTTACATAAGCAAAATAAATTATTCTAAGTGCTGCTAAGATACGTTTTATGTTTGCAGGATATCGATGTGATATTTAGCAACATTTCAGATATTCATGAGTTGACAGTGAAGCTTTTAGGCTTGATTGAGGATACCGTTGAAATGACTGATGAGAGTAGTCCTCATCCTCTGGCTGGCAGCTGCTTTGAGGATCTTGCAGAGGTAAGGTGTTCCTTTTTTTTTTTTTTATAAATCACCATTTTCTTTTCTTAGTAAACTTTTGGTGATGACTGATATGCAATAAATTTGCAGTTGTAAAATGTCCTTTTAATAAGCTCTGAACAGCAATCTTCCCCACCCATTCTTTAGTAGGAAAGCTAAAGTGTGCTTTCTACTGTCACAGGAACAATATATCAAGCAGGTAAGCACAAAAATAAAATCTTATTTTGGAGTGGGAATTACTTGCTGTGACCCTGTAGGGATGTGGATTTGAAAAGTAACTACCCCAGGACTGGTTAGTGGCAGAAAGTGGTGCCTCTATTTTTGTAGGCATTGGTGGCAAGTCCAGGACTACCCAAAAATCATGAATGTTGGTCGTAGATCTGCAGGATGAGTGACTTGAATTGCTCTGGATAGTGAGCTAATTCAGCAAAAATAGGTTCTTAATTCAGCCAAATGCATTGTTAGGCATCTGGAATGGGAAACATTTCTGCAGAGCAGTGACTCTAGAAGGAATGAAGTATCAAATCAGACTGAACAGAAGCTGTTCAGTACTGTGGCAGAAGTGCTGTTGATAACCATTGACCTATAAAATAGGTATTAAAGAGTAGGAATACGGGAAGACACTGCACATGGATTTGGTGTGGCTCATTAGAACATTATTAACAGTTATTTTGTCAGTTGTTTGTGTTTTTTTTAATGAGCATTGAAATACCGCAAGGACTGCAGGAGAGAGTCACAAAAGTAAAGGTTTTGAGAAAGTGCTTTACAGTGAGATACAGGCAGTTCAGTCAAAATAGGGTAGGTATATAGGTACCTTCAGACCTGAAAATAGAGTACAAAATGACTCTGGAATTCAGCAGAGAAGGCACACAGCAAGAAAGCAGTGTCTGAAAGGCAACAGGACAGTTCAGCTAAGAAATACCCCACACCTTTGCTGGGGGAGCCAGTTCTTGGACAAATTACCAAGGTGGATGTGGAGGTTGTGCTGAGTTTGGACATGTTTAAATAGAGTCTTCTTTTTCTTGAGGGGAGTATTAAGCCCAGTTTTTTGAATGAAAACATAAGGGGAATCATGTAAAGCACATGGGCTGTATCACAGAGGAAGTCAAATGAGATGTTCTGGCCTGAGGGAGAGAGAACATCTCAGATGAACCACACGGTCAATGTGAAGTTTATGGGTTTTATCTTAAAACTATGATATATGTCAAGAATATAACAAACAATAAAACTTCCATTTCACTTTTCCATATGTTCAGTTTTTAAAATCTGAGGACTGCGTGACCACACCAGTACCATTTGGAAAACGTTTACATTTTTGTGGCTGTGAAGAAGACTGGTTTTTCAGCCCATGTGCCACTCACTTATGAATATACCATAAAGATAAAGTCCTCCTGGCATTACATCAATAAATCCCTCATGTGACATATCAGTAGGAAAGTCCAGTTGAGTAGGTCTTAGCTCATTATTTGATAAAGGATAATTGCTTATATAATCATAAGGAGAAGCATTTGAACAATGAATTAAAGTAGAATCATCGAATGGTTAGAGTTGGAAGGGACCTTAAAGATCATCCAGTTCCAACCCCCTGCCCTGGGCAGGGACACCTCCCACCA
>JAOXNO010000041.1:2542877-2570995 GCA_028565335.1 Limnodromus scolopaceus | reverse complement strand
GGGGGGTGGTTCTGGGCTGTGAGGGAGTGGGACCAGATGATGACCCTTCGTGGCTCACAGTGAAGGCATTTGATACCATTTTGCTTATTCATGGTCTAAGAAAATCTGTGGAGGAGAGTGGAACTAGGAGAGCTTAAAGGAACAATATTTTTCCTTTAACAGTTGTAAAATAGCAGAGTGGGCCCAATAAAACGTGCAACAGCTTGCAGATAGGCATGTCCCGTGGTAACACACCTCCGGTGGGGGTGAGGAGCAGCAGGAGGGAGGTGTGGTGGCTTGTGGAGATGCAGCATCTCCAACCGCTGCGGGTATTTGCTTTGTAAGGGCCTCTGCAGCGTCTCCTCTTGTCCCCGGTGGCTGCTCTGCCGAGGGCAGCCGGTGCTGCAGTGGGGTGGCCGGAGAGTTTTTAAGAACAGGTAAGACAAAGGTTCTGCCGGGGTGGTTTGGGTGCTTTTGATGTCAAGAGAGTAGACAGCCGAGTTCTACCATGTTTTCTTTGTCTGTGTGAGACCGTGGAATAGGTGCGTGTTCAGGGAGGGCGGCCGTTTGAGAGAACATACTATGTGCAGTTGGATACTTTTACGGGGGAAATACATGCAAGAACTAAATGACAATGTCACAAACAGTATCGTTTCTGGTATTTTTCAAATTCCAGTGCTTAACAGTGGATTTTCCACACTTTAATCTTCTGTGAGTCTATGTGTATTTTATTTCTGATATTTTGCAATTGAATTTAAAAAAAAATGTAATTGTCTTACTCTGTCTTAACAGATCCTAATTTTGTACGTACCTTCCTTACCACCTACCGCTCCTTTTGCAAGCCCCAGGAGCTGCTGAATTTACTGATCGAAAGGTGAGCTGCTGTCGCCCTTTCTGAAGGCACTGAGAGACTTCGCCTTCATTTACCTGCTCCTTCTCTGGCACATGTTTTAGTGAAGCTCATACACCGGTAACTTTTAAAACAGGATCCAGCGATGCAAGTTTTTAATACAAGCTTCATTTTCCCAGTCTGTTAAATGAGTGACCTGTATTAAGTATTAGCTGGAGCGCTCGGTGCGCCTCGGCTGGGGAGGGGGGGTAATATTTGGAACTGCTTAATTTGATGATGAGAGTGTTTGAGCGTGCCCAGGTCTCCCTGCACACAAGACGAGAAATGTTCGAAGCGCTTGGTTTGAAAGGCGCAGCCTCGGTGTAAACAGTGTTTTAATACAGCGTGATAAAGCCGCTCTTAAGCTTTCTTCTAATCTTCCCTTAATCAAGTGAGCAGGTAGTTAAAAACCATTCTATCCCAGTCTAGACGTCTTGTGATGAGCAGAGGAGCAGGGAATTATCAGGGCGAGAGCTGGGTGTGTTACGGGACGTCGCCAGGGGAGGAGGCAATTCCAGGCAGACTGGATATTAGATGAGTGCTCGGAGTTTCACCGCACTGCGTTTTTTTTTTTTTAAACGCAATTGCTCTTCGTGCCCTACGTAAGGGGTTTGTGTTTTATCTTAATTGCCATCGGGGGTTTTTTTTGGTACTTTTATTCCTAGGTTTGAAATCCCAGAGCCGGAGCCTACGGAAGCAGACAGGCTGGCAATCGAGAAAGGGGAGCAGCCGATCAGCGCAGACCTCAAGCGGTTTCGCAAGGAATACGTCCAGCCAGTGCAACTCAGGTGGATTTCCTTTGAGATTTGTTTCTGTTAAAGCCAGATTTTAGTTCCCTGATTTATACGGTGATCCCGGAGACGGTAATCTCTTGTGGAGACTGCTGTGCTGTCAGGCAGGGACTTAATCGCTGTCTGCAACCAGACTAATATCCCAAACGCTGTTCTCATTAGTCACGCTGGCTTCTGGTGTTGTTGCGACTGTACTTTGGTTCTCTGCCGCTCGCAGCTGCCATCAACCACCCACGAGAGCGCTCTACAGCCGCTGTGTGACGTGGGTGTGGGTGAGAGATGCGCAACCCCAAGTGTGTTTTGAATGGATTCCTTGTTAACAGGCCCCTGTGAAGATAGTTTCTCTGTTTTCATTTTTTTTGGGGGGGGGGATATTTTACTCCCTTTCCCAGCCCCGTCGCCGTCTTTGCCCACAGACAGGGAGGCTCTTGTCTGTGCCGCACGTCCCAGCGGGCTGCAGGGAATCTTCAAGGTCGTGCTGACCAAGCTATACTTGGGAAACAATTAAGCGTTTCTAGCATGAATGAGGCTAATTGTTTCCCTGACAGGGGGTAAAGTCAGGAGGAGACACAGATCACAACCAATATTTGCTAGAGCGACTTGTATTCATTAAACTGTTGGTGGTAGTGGCACCAAGATGTTACTATTAATGGTAGATAACTGTGCGCAGGGTACCCTCAGTTGACAGAATCACAGAATGATACGGGGTTGGAATGGGCCTCTAGAGATCATCTAGTCCAACCCCCTGCCAAAGCAGGTCCACCCAGAGCAGGTTGCACAGGACAATGTCCAGGTGGGGTTTGAATGTCTCCAGAGAAGGAGACTCCACCACCTCTCTGGGCAGCCTCGTCCAGGGCTCTGCCATCCTCAGTAAAGAAGTTCCTCCTCATGTTTAGGTGGAACTTCTTATGTTGAAGTTTGTGCTTGTTACCTCTTGTCCTGTTACTTGTTTGGAGCAGCAGCAGTTGAATCAAAGTGAAAACTCATAATGACCTCCCAGTACCTTCAAGGAAGGTGTTCAGAAAGTCACTTCAAGGTCCCATTTTTTATAAAAAAATATAATATGTGTATAATACTGTACTGTTCGTTGATATATGGCCACCTCCACCTTCTTGGGTGTAGTCCAAGTGACACAACCTCAGCGTAACCTTCATACTTGCGTGTGCCCATGGCATTGTACGGCTTTATCAGGCCCTTGGTGTTCTCGCTGTATCAGCTCCTGTGATTTCAGCAGGACTGCGAGTCTCCAGAGTTATCAGTTCTTGGGAGAGCTTCACACACAGCCTCTCGGTCCTTATTTTTCCTGATTTCAGCTTGCTCTTTGCTGGTAACTGTTTCTGCCTCCATCGACGCAGGTGCCTATGGAGCCCCTTCATGGAAACTCACACAGAATGGGCTTTTGTGACATAACAGGCTCAAGAGTTTAAATACTGTTGTATTGCTTTTGTTGCTATTTTTTTATAGCCTCCTGACTGGGCTTGGGGAACCTCCTGGCAGTGCCCCTTGGTGTGGTACAAAGGCATCTTCCTGCGTCCCTGCTGGCTGCCACAGCCCAGCAGGACAAGAGGTCACCAACGAACTGGAACCTGTAGGAAAGTTTGAGGCAGCAATTAACCATGTTTCTTGCTGTTAATTTCTAAAATCAGTTTAGCACTTCTGTTATGTTTGAGCTGTTCGAAACCTGTGTCCTGTTCCAAAGTTTCCAGGGTCTTTGGTGTCGGTTTCTTTCCTTGTTTGAGAAATCAGGATACCTCTTATCATGATGGCTACTCTTTGGTGCCTAATTTCTGCTGAGTCCATTTACAGGTGCCTGCCCGATGAGAGGTGGGGTTTAAAGCTGCTGTTTAACACACACCCTTCTGTGGCTTATAGTTAATCTTTGAATTTAGGAGATACCACATGAAACTCTTAACTGCATTACAGTTAAAAACAAGTGTCTGAATTTGAGCTGTTTGGTTGATACACCCAGCACTTTGTAAATTCCAGTATTGTTAATAGCATTGACCTCTACTTCAGAGGGATCTGAGATTTGGGAAGAAGGTGGAGAATGTGAAGGTGCTCATCCCTCCCTCCCTCCCTCCCTCCCCAGCACTTACTCCCCATCTCATAGAAAATGCCGTAGAGATGCTGAGCCGTGCACAGGCGTGGAAATGAAATTAAAGGCATGTGAGGTCATGAGAAAGAGGGGGTGCTAAGCTGGAAACGCAGTCAGCAGAACCGGGCAATCTTTCTTGCTTTTTCAGTATTCCTGCCGTGGTATCTCACAGGCAAAGACTGATTAGATAAGATCCTGTATTGCTGTTATTGGGAAATGGTTTCAAAACATCACTCCTTTGACAAGTTAGAAGCTGTCATTAATTTCCAGCCTAAATGATCTGTTCGGGTAGCCATTCTTTCATGTCATGAACATTATTCTTTAACTTATACACTGAGAAGAGAACTGTTCAATTCTCCGTGTATTCACGTGGAGCCTTCATTTGACCAAGCAAAACCAGCCAACTTCTCTGGTGCTCTGACTCATAGACCCGCAGATTGCAAACAGTTGCCTGCCCTGTCCCTCTCAGATGTTGTTGCCACCAAAAGAAGCAGCCTGATGCACAATTAGCACTGATTTATCTTAATATCCTGAGCTGGGGGGAGTTCAGCAGCTTCTGTAGAGGCGATGGGGCAGGAGTAACCACGTCTCGCCATACCCATCTCCTCTTCCCAGTCTGAGGCTGTGGGCTCTCCGTTAACCCCATCATCCTGTCCCACCAGTTGAATTGGCACAAGGAAAATCCATTGTATTAATTGATGTAGGAGATTTTTGCTCACTCTTTAGGAAAGGTGATAGGATACACGCCAATAAATCAAATTTTTGAGGTATGCGCTCAACTTGTTTACCTGAAGAAGAGGCAAAACACTTTTTTTATTCTGATACATCCTAAGGGCAGGTGTAGGTCACTTTTAGAGGCTTGTTTATTAGTGGTCTGTTTAAGAAAGTGTAGGGGAAAATCAAGAGAAAGTTTAGTGTTACCCTTAAAGGAAGTACTGGATTTGGTACGGCCATTTATGTCATTAAAAAGTTGTAAAAGTAGGGCAGTACACTTGCAACAACTTCTGAGCTGAAATTTGTATACAGGAAAGAAACAATTACAAATTTATTTCTTACCAAATGGGAGATCTTAATTAGCTTTAAAAAAAAAATTAGAAAATTACATTAGAAATACTGGTTTAATCTGATTTTGCTAAGTTTTTTCCTCTCCTGAAGCCACCTCAACACTAGCATTCTTTATAGAAGATTTTAAAAAAAACACCAAACTATATGTATGCTATATACTATATATGCTATATGTACTGGAAAATTAGGTTTTAACTACCTGGGGACTTCTGTTGTCACTGGTGCAGTGCTTTTAGTCTTTGTTCTGCCCCTTCGTCTGTGTGTACTTTGATAATCGTCAACTACATGAATCTGTAACAGCTTCTGTAGAATGGTGTTTCGTTGAGTGGTTCCATGGGATGAGCCTTGGAAGTCCGTAAAAACCAAAACATAGTATTTTAATTTTATTTTTTTTCTCTCCTTCCCCAGAATATTAAATGTTTTTCGCCACTGGGTAGAGCACCACTTTTACGATTTTGAAAGAGATCTGGAGTTACTGGAGAGACTGGAGACGTTTATTTCCAGTGTAAGAGGTACGGTTGTTGGTGGGCCTGTTGTTCTTCCACATTTCGGTACAACCTGTTGGTCTAATCCTGACAGGTTTGAGGCATGAGAATATCTTTATACGCATGAGTAATTTTAATGTCTTTAATTGAGCTGTTTATGAGACTCTCCTTTCTATGAGCAAGCTCTGGCCTGGAGCCTAAACAGCTACCAAAAATTACTTCAAGTGTTATGATATTTAATTAAGCGTGTTTGCTCCTGGACAGTGACGTTACAGCAGACTTGTTAGAATTCAGGCTGTCGCCTTCCTCCTCCCCGGGTTGTATCTGTAGAGAATTCCTCCCATGTAGAACCGAGTCCAGTTTTTCCATCTTGTTCTTTTCCCATGTATTGAAGATTCCAGCTGAAAATCATTATCTTTTTGGGAGAGGATACTTGCCCTGTTTGGTATTGTTTCCTCTGGAGCGATCCCTCAGGAACTAGCAGATATTTTGGCAGTTTATGTGGAGGGAACAGCGTTGACGTGTCAATTTTAATCATTATCCTGGCAATTCTAGACTTTACTTTTCAGATTGCCAGGCCATACGTTGGGCAATATAATTCGGAGACAAACTTAGAGAACCGTGGTTTATCTTTTGCAGAGGTCTCTGTGCTAATTATTGCTAAGCAGGGAGGAATAATTCAATTTTGGTTACTCTTGAAAGGTATCTTTCTTGAACTGCCGAAGGTGCTTCCCATCTTGTCCACTGTTCTGTGTACTGTAAATATTGGACTGGTTTTATAAACACATATTTCTCTAATCTTTTTATTCTGTAGTGCATTAGTACAGCATCTTGCAAATACCTCACTTTTGAAGCTTGATGGTTTTTAGTTCTCCTCTAAGTAGGTGAAACTGTCAGTAAATGTGGTTAAACACCACTGGGCACCCAAAAATTTGTTTACATCTGTCTGTATTTGCCAACTGATACAGGTGCAAGGAAAAAAAATAAATAGGGAACTATAAACCTAATTAATTTGCAATGCAGAATTTTGAGTGCGTGTACAAATTTGGGGGGGTACAAATTTGGTTTTATTAAATGATCAAAACTCAGTTAAGATGGTATTTAAAAAAGGTGGGTTTTTTTAATGGTTTCTGTTTTGCAGGAAAATCCATGAAGAAGTGGGTAGAATCGATTGCTAAAATCATCAAGAGGAAGAAAGCTCAGGCAAATGGCATTAGCCACAACATCACCTTTGAGAGCCCGCCGCCCCCCATCGAGTGGCACATCTGGCGCGTTGGGCACAGCGAGACCCTGGACCTCATGACTCTGCATCCCATAGAGATCGCCCGGCAGCTGACGCTCCTCGAGTCCGACCTTTATAGGTAGGGATTGAGATCATATGTGGCTTTTTTTAGGTTATTTCAGCAAGAAAGAGCTCTAATTTGTAAAATTGGTCAAAACCACCCCCTTGACCCATGTGTTCTATGCATGTAATTGTATCACTGGTATGTCAAGGGCCTTTAATCTAAATTCTGAGGAGTTTTTTTGGTCTGGTACCGTAAATACCCCGCTGTTTCCTCCCTCTGTTGTCACCTGTGATAAATAGATCTACCCTTGATGGGAGAGCCGGGTTTTGCTGCGTAGAAATTCTTTAAGATCTTACAAAAACTCTGAGGTGAAGCATTCTTTCGTGCTTCAGTGACAAAAGACTTTTGTTGCTCAAAGTACTTCAGCTTCCTATTTTTTAAAAAATTATATCTGTCTTTAAGATGCTTCTTATGCTTTCAGGAAATTAAAATAACTCCTTTGTGATTTTCTTATCTGAAAATGCTCATTCAAAAACGCCAATTTCAATTAAGATAAAAATGCGTTTCCTTCTATAGCCAAATACTCGTCAAAAAGTTACTCTGAGTAACTGTTTTGCAGCAGATGAGATTGGCTTGGATTTGTGAAATATCAAGTCGTGATTAAGGGCAGAAATAATCTTTTAATGCGAATGCAGAACCCGGAATTTTCATTCGTGCTGAGCGTTCTTCTGCATCTTGCTTTGTCGTTATCAGGGCGGTGCAGCCTTCTGAACTCGTCGGTAGTGTGTGGACTAAAGAAGATAAGGAAATTAACTCCCCAAATCTCTTGAAAATGATTCGTCATACTACAAATCTGACTCTTTGGTTTGAAAAGTAAGTCCAGGAGGTGATAGTGCAGCGGGAGTAGCTCCTACGACTCCTACAGGTTTTGCTGTTTCCCAGCAATCTGGATTTAGGAGCCAGCAAAATGTCAGGGTTTGTTTATCGGTGTTTCTCAAATTGTTTCTTTTGATCAGGTGCATAGTGGAAACGGAGAACTTTGAAGAGCGAGTGGCTGTGCTGAGCAGGATTATAGAAATCCTGCAGGTTTTTCAAGATCTGAATAATTTCAATGGTGTTTTGGAGATCGTCAGTGCCATGAACTCTGTGTCCGTGTACAGACTGGATCACACGTTTGAGGTAAATTTTGGGCACTGCTCTTGGGGAAAAAAATTAATTAGAATCCAGAAGTGTATCTCACACGGTTCTGAAGTAAAATACACAGTAGCCACATCACACTCGCTTTCAGGGAAGAAAACAAGTGTGAAACGTGTGAAGTTATTGATGAGAAAACACAGGAGCTGGGCTGGGCCTCTCAAAGGGTCCCTAGTGGGAAGTGGAGCTTTTCAGCAGATGTTTTCTCACGTGTATTCAGCCCATAAAGGGGGAAATGCGGTGGCCATTCATTGTGGTTCGTTAACCTGTCTGAAATTAACGTGTCGCTTCAGTCCAGCATTTTACGGGTATGGAAGAGGAGGATCCCAGGGCTGAGAACCCTGGGCTCTGGAATACTTGAACGGCAGCATTTCCTACCTACGGGGGAAACACGGGGAGAGAAACATCTCAGAAAATTCAGATTGTCAGAAGCAGAAAGAAATACCTGCTGAGATGGCTTAGATGGACAAGTAGGAAGAGAGGCTGCTAAACAAATATTGATTTCTTTTTTTCACTTGCCAAGGACAAGCAATGCCCAGGATTTGGCAGCAAAGCCTGACTGGACCAAAACAGAAAAAGAAGCATGAATAAAATGGTTTGAGTTTTGTATGTCTTTAAAAGGTAGTACAGGGCCTTTAAGTTAAATTCCAAATTAAATGTTGAATTGTTATTAAATTTAAAGACCAGGATTATGCTTGTAAATTGACAGACACAAGAATAGCCTGTTTACAGTAGCCTCATGATTCACGTGGCTAAACTGACTGATGGTGCTGTAGTCCAGGGCAAAGCCTTTACACAAGAACTTCTTTCAAATCTGAATTTCAGTCCCTAAGTTTTGCTGAGAGAGCTTGGGAATTGCTTTGTTTTTACTAACCCTGCTACTGAGAAGATTTCCATCCCTAACTACATTATTTTTTTTTTTGACAACTTAGGCACTGCAGGAAAGAAAAAAAAGAGTTTTGGATGAAGCTGTAGAATTAAGTCAAGATCATTTTAAAAAATACCTAGCTAAGCTCAAGTCAATTAATCCACCCTGTGTGCCTTTCTTTGGTAAGTAACACCGGGGCAGGCTCGTAGTGTGTGTCTTGTCAGCCTCAAGTTGGGTTGAATGCAGATGTTTTAATATTGCTTAAAGTGTTGAGGGTTGTGTTCAGCTTTAAAATCTTTTTAATATAACATTTGACTTGGACATCCTAGGTTTGTAACGTTTTTAGACTTAGTGTCTTTTATATAAGTTAATTTTTCTAGTTTACTATACAGATTGCTGGTATTATGTCAGTATGAATATTACCTTACTTGGTTTAACACTGCCTCCGTATTGCTGATCTGATTATGGTCATGACCTGAAAATTGTTATTTTCTAACTTGGGATCTCATGTTTTGTCAAGCAAATAAAACACCTTATTTCAATAATGTATTGTTCCTACGTAAAAATGCAGACTTGATCAATTTTTGCCAGCTAATCAACTGTTGGACTGTTAAAGGGAACGGCCTGCCCATGCTCAGACTTTTTTATCATTCATTAGAAAGAATGAAATGAGCTCTTGGGGTGAAAATGAACTTTAAAAAACACTTCTCTTTTTATCAGGAATATACCTAACAAATATTTTGAAGACAGAAGAAGGGAATCCTGACTTCCTTAAAAGACAAGGGAAAGAATTAATTAACTTCAGCAAGAGGAGAAAAGTGGCTGAAATTACAGGAGAAATTCAGCAGTACCAAAACCAGCCCTACTGTTTACGGATAGAGCCAGAAATTCGGGTAATGTTGGGTTTGGGGATAGAAGAGGGAAAAGAATGTACACAACAAAAAATTGCCAAATAATCTTCTAGCACTAGACCTAATCTTGGCTGAACTGAAGAGGGGGGACAGAGCTGGTGGCCAGCAAGGTACCACAGCACAGGACTAGCCAGAAGCGGGGATTTACTTGCTTGGGTTCCAAGTTCTGGGTCTTCCTGATGACACAAAATTGTAACTTTTCCCCAAAACGAGTGGCGTGGCCAGCGCTCCCAGTCTCAGCCAGTTGAACAACAGCAGGCAGGAAGGAAGAAAGAAGCTGGTTACACGAGGAATTAAAAGGGGAATAACGCTGCCAGTCCTGTCCCAGCCATCCCTCGTGCCCTCCCCTGTCCCAGCCATCCCTCGTGCCCTCCCCTGTCCCAGCCATCCCTCGTGCCCTCCCTGCTCTCCTCCTCCCTGTTCCTCACACTTCATTGATCGCATCCAAAGCGTTATTGAACTCCCGTTTTCCTAGAAAATTCACAGTAGTGAAAAGCTAGATTTTTAATTGGTGAATTACAAGCATTTCATTAAAACTCTGTGCATATGCTTATTTTTTTAATTATTATTGATGCTTGTTTCATTTAGAAATTCTTTGAAAATCTCAATCCTATGGGGAAGATACCAGAAAAAGAGTTTACAGATTACCTGTTCAACAAGTCATTAGAAATTGAACCTCGAAACTGCAAGCAACCACCTAGATTTGTAAGTCTTGTCCTGCAAATTAAACACCTAAAATCTACTGGCCACTATGGAAGAGAATACGTCGTTAATTCAATAAGGCGTAGAAATATTTCCTTTAGAATTCTGTATCATGAGATGATTTTAAATAACTTTTATTTCAGGTGTTTGTTGCTACTAAAACATACTACCTTTGCTTATTTTAGAATTAACTTTTTTTTCCCCCCCAAACCTAAAATATTACAGTTTAAATTTGGGTTTCTTAGCATGTAGTCATTGATAGACTACGTAATAACATTTTTCATTTCACAGTATCAAAGATCTTATAAAATATTAATTATTCTAATATTGATTTTATGCATGGTCCATGTTTTTAAGTTTTCTTTAAGTGAAAGTTAATTTTTATTTTTCTTTTGTCTAAGTGTTTTGCGTTGTTCCAAAAATGGAAACACGCCACAGAATTAATGAGGTGCAACCTTCTTGCTGAACAAAACAGTTCAATTTAAAGGAGTAGCAATCTTTTTTTTTTTTTTAATACAAAATAGCTCCTGGAGCCCAGAGCTCTTTTTTAAGCAGAAAGGTTGCTCTCTAGAACGCTTGGGTTTTGATATGTTGTAATTGTACTCCTGAGTAGCTGGAGACATCTCTAATTTTGGGGAGAGCTATAAATCATTTTAGCAGTCTCTTGTTAGAGGAATGAGCAAGATGATACTACAAACAGGGCAAGAAAACGACAGAAATGACTGTTGCAAAAAGGCCACTTAGAGTAATTTCTCTACAATACTTCCTAAAAATAGAAATATAAAATAGTCTCAGTCAGCTGGGCATGAATTCTTTCCAGTTCATGATTTCCAAACAAGACATCCATATTGGAATTTCCGGAAAGTCCAGTTCTGGGTGCTGTAACGTGGTGGAGTCATGCATAGGATGGGAACGAAATTCATCTTCAGAGAAGGGGCTTTGATCTGTGCCGTGTTACACCTGGGTCTAATGAGGCTCGTTTCCTTCACACCAGTGACGTGTGTGCATAAGAATTTCGGACAGACTGACCCAGAGGATGTAGACAACATGCGTCTGAGGGTGTCCTTGATCTTGGACCATGTGTAGGGACCTTCAGTGGGGTGACTGCTGGTGATATCAGCACAGAGTATGTCCGAGGGTGCTGTTATGAGGAAAACAGATCTATTAAGCTTCATCCATAACTTCAGTCAAGTCACAGAATCATAGAATGGTTTGGATTGGGAGGGACCTTAAAGATCATCTAGTTCCAACCCCCCTGCTATGGGCAGTCTTGTTGTATAAATAATAAATAAGTCTTGCTGTATAAATAACAACAGACTGTACCTCAAGTTGATTGTAGAAAGGTTTTAACACTGTTTAAAGTATATTTAATAAGTATTTTTTAAAATATCTGATAGAGAATTGGCAGTTTTGCTGGCTGAAATGCTCGCAATACTGACCAGTTTCACTTTCTCCAGCCTAGAAAAACAACGTACCCCCTGAAATCTCCCGGGATAAGGCCCAATACAGGCAGACACGGCTCCACCTCTGGCACTTTGCGAAGTCACCCGTTGCCTCTCGAAAAGGAGCCGAGTAAGATAAGTTTCAGCAGAATCACCGAGGCAGAGCACGAATCCACGGTGTCGGCACCAACTTCACCAAACACACCCTCTACGCCGCCGGTGTCCGCTTCTTCAGAGTTCAGCGTGTTTTTAGACATAGATCTCAACAGTTCTTATGGTAAATGTAAAATATGTTTCCATAATTGTTGTTCCTGTCCCTCAGGCTTCCAAAATATACTGGTGTGTACACCAGCCTTTTGAAAAAAGGAGATTGTAAAATTTAGTTGTGGACTCTGAAGTTCTTGTGTCAGTAAATGTCATGTTTCTAGTCTTTTTGCCCACTGGAGCTGAGGTGATCTGTTATGGGAGGTGTCCCCATGAAGGGGACATCATGTCTGCAGAGAGAAAAGGTGCCGAGGACCTGGCGTGTTTCTGGAGTGGTCCTGTGGACTGGACACACTCTGGGGATTCTGGTTTAATTTCCTTTGAAGGGAATCCCATCTGTGGGCTTTGAGACATGAACCGAGGTGGCAGCAGTGGGGATGGTCGGGGCACTCTCTCCAAAATCCAGTCTTCATTGAAAAAATGACACTGTTAGTTCAGATGCCATAACTTAAAACATTCCTCAGCTGGAGATTTTACACGGGAAAGGTCAATTCATTCTTAGCAGTAGATAAACTTGGAGATTGTGGTGATCTTTGAGCGTACATTACGTGCTGTAGCGCGGTTGTTCTGTCGGGAAAGTCTTTAATCCATTTATTTCATTTAACAGGTAACAACAGCATCTTTGCTCCTGTCAGTTTGCCACAGTCAAGTGAGTACCGAAACGCTGCTAAATGTTTCATTTAACTCTGCTTTCCCTGGTTTCAGGAGGGCTGAATGGGAATTAAAATCTGAAATCTGGGGTGAAAAAGTGGGCTGCATTCTTGTGGGCCCCGAGAGGACTTTTTGTACAGGTCTTAGATCAAATGCCCAGGAAAGAATGTAAAGTCTAAAAACTCTCTGGTTTTGTTTTGGTTTGGGTTTTTTTTTTGCCCCAGGCTCTGGCAGGATTTTGCTTCTATTTTGAATGTCCTTGATGATTATTTTGTTTGACTAACGCTACTAATGAAGCAACTTGATAATTCCGTGTTGCCACCGAGTGAAAATAATTGTTCTGTTCCTGGGAAAGAGGAGGTACTTTTTGTACCGCAGCTGTGAGAGATCTCCCGTATTCATCTGGGTTTTCAGCTGTTCTTTTTACTCTCTTATGACCCAGGCACATACACTTTTCCATAATATGATGAAAATTTCAAACTGGGGAGCACAGGTGCCTACTGGATTGATAGAGAGCTCTGTGCTCTTCTGAGAGACAAAGCAAAGTGTGACAAAAGTCACAAATTCAAATTAACTTTGAGGATTATTTTTTTTCCCCTCCGTAAAAAGGAAGGACTAGAAATGTCCTAAAATACTGTGAGAGTTAGTATCTGTTCTGTTCGGTGTATCAGTGTGCTGGAAACCTGTTAAGAAGCCTCTAAGTTTCTGAATTTCATCGTGTACCCACGGGGCTGAGAGAAAAAACTTCTACTCCAAAGTGTAATCAAGGCACGCGGGCGAACTGTGGGCGCCGTGGCAAACAGGGGGTACCCTCCGCAGTACAGAAGGGGTTGCGGAGGGGGTTATTTAAGTGCTCGCCCCAGTTGACTTTATTTTTCTGTCCTTTAGCAGCGCCTGTTAACTGTTGATGCCTATCTTTGGTACTGGGAATAGGAGAGCACTTTGTGAGCAGTTTATCAGATTAAAGAAATGAACGAGAACTTCATACAACCAAAGTTAATGGTTCATGTCGCTGTTGAGCACAAAGATCTGCTTATTTGGGTTGCTTCCAGTTCGGTTTCATATTCTAGGGTATGTTCCTCAGGTATTGCACAAGCGGTGTAAAATACCCATTCTTCTCTCTCCAGAGACTTTCTTCAGCTCCTGGGGCAGCTTTCCCAAACTAAGTGATGAGCCTCAAAATCCTCCTCCCCTTCCTCCGCGAAAGAAGATGGATCAGGATGCTTCTAACGCTAAGGTAGTTCTGTCCTATGTTGAATAACTTCGATAACAAATCAGGGAACACCTAGTATGGTAGAATTGTTTAGATTGGAAAAAGCCTTTCAGATCATGGAGTCCAACCACCCAGCCAAGCAGGACTTCCTTAGTCTAAAAGACTTCCAAGTGCAGTGCTCCGGTTGTCCTTTTGAATTTTCAGGTTCCCAGTGTCCAAACTCTGCTGGCTACTTTAGGAACACAGTGGTCGTATTCAGATCAAAGATAGGACTCTACCAGTATCACGTCTGACAGCACCAGTAGCAGACGTCACGAGAATTCTGTGTCTGTCAGAAAATACACTCTTTATCCTAAACATCCACATTTCTTACAGCGTTGTCTCCTCTCTACTGTTGTAGGGAAGTTTAAAGTCGGATGACGATCCTCCAGCGATTCCCCCCCGGCAGCCGCCGCCTCCAAAGATCCAGCCCCGTGCTCCCTCTTACACCAACCCCTTCGACCAACCGCTGCACAGCCCTCCTCCTCCGCCCCCCCGGGACCCTCTTCCCGATACTCCACCCCCGGTTCCGCTCCGGCCGCCCGAACACTTCATCAACTGCCCTCTAAACCTCCAGCCACCGCCGGTGGGACGCCTTCACAGAGATCCCGAGCGGCTGAGGGAGGCCAGCACAGGTCCCAGTTCTCCCAGCACTCCTCCCAGCACGCCCTCGCCCCGGGTACTGCGTCGCTGCTGCGTGATCAGCGCCGGTCACAACAGCCCGGGCCACCCTCCCGCGCCCCCCGTCCCACCCCGGCACAATTTGAGCCCTCAGTTACCAAAACTGCCACCAAAGACTTACAAAAGGGAGCTCTCCCACCCTCCTTTGCACAGACTCTCTTTGCTAGAAAATGCAGAAACTCCTCAATGACCGTAGCCATAGTAGTCATTGACACTGGAATAGTATTTGTAAAGTTCCTTTTTTTTTTTTTATTTATTCAAAAAAAAAAAAGGCAGTGTATTTTAGTACTTTCACAAATTATGCTCTTAAAAGTGCTGCTGATCGAAAACAGGAAAAAAAAAAAGTTTAAATTGGAAAAATAAGACTCCACACACTCTGGCCTGCATCTGCTCGACAGCATTACCCTCAGGTGATCAGCAGCATTGCCTTGTCTCACATCCTCAGTGCCGACACTTATGCCAGTACACACAAAAAAAAGAGACCTTTTGCACTGTAAACTACACTAAATGAATTTAAACTGACATCCTTTAATTGCACTGAGCCAAAAAAAAAGGTGCGTCTGTGGAATTTTTTCAAATTTGAGCACTAGTGGCCTTTTTTTTTAATTATTATTATTATTATAAACAAAAGAACAACGGGATGGTTCACACCACAGGGATGTAGAGTGTTACCAATTTTAAACGTCTGGCCACTTGCCTTCTAACGTGGTGTACGCTTGCAGGTCCATGAGTGACAGCTACTGTTCTCGAATATATCTCCCGTGTCTTAATTGCCATTCATTTGCTGCTGAAGACAAAAAAAAAAAAAAAGAAAAAGAGGTTGAAATCTAAACACCAAAATATTTGGTTGGTCTTGATTATTTTGATAAAGGGTGACCAAGGACCCGCCGCGGATGTTGGAAAGGATCCCCAGTACTTAGCATGCGTCTTGTTCAGATGTGCCTTTTTTGTTTTGGTGGGCGAAGATGTCTTAAGCTAAAAGAGTTGTCTACTGTTCTGGAGAACAAAGCTATACGCCGTGTATGTACAATTGTTTATATTGTATATTTACAGATAATGCTAATAACCTGTATAAATTTAAGTGACTCGAGGCCTATAATACAGTCCGCTGCTCTCGCAATCTTACCCGGTCAGAAGTTGTTTCCTCTGGCTTAGGAACAGTCTTGCCTTCCAAACCTAATAACTTTCTCTAGATCTCACTTAACTTAATCATGAATCCATTTGGGAAATCGGTAGCATTTAAACCAGCAAACACTTAAAGCTTTATTAAACTTTTTTAAACTGATAAGCGAACGGAACTTTTATTTGCCAGTTGAACTACTTGTTTGAACTGGTGTGAGAGTGAGTCTGTTTTACTGGTAGTACTGTAGCAGCATTTATAAAGTGGCCAGAAGCCACATTTTATTTACTGGTCTGTGGCCTTTTACTGTGCTTTGTATCAGAGTTCTTAACAAGATTAATAAATCACCCCAGTCTTAATTTTTAAGAGCTTGAGCAGTGCGTGTTCCTTGTGAGGACGAGGTTGGGAATTGCATTCAGTAAGCCTTTGGCAGCGCAAAACACCCCCATTTTCCATGCTCTGCTGTTCTCAGCTTTGGTCATCCTTTGGTCTGTGGTTGGGCCTGATTCACGACAGCTCCCTGGGAGCGTAACCCTTCCCTCCACCTCCAAACCCATCAGATGCCTCGGCCCCTGTAGATGGAGAAGTGGTTTCTGATTTTTCTGGCTCCATTCTGGAGGAAGAGCGCTGTCCTGAAACTTGCAACTCACTTGTCATCACCTGCCCGTATTGCTCCCACCGGCTCCGGCGTTCCCTCCGGAAAAGAAGAGGCGATGCTCTTGGAGCACTAATAAATTTGAGATGCATGAACTGGGAGTGCAGGCAGGAAAGGGATGATGCCTTCATTATGTTTTTTTCCTCTGCAGTAAAAAAAAAAACAGCTCATCCCTCTTTTTTTCTAAGTTTGAGAAGAATTCTGTCAGTGTCTGGTGGTGAAATCCTGCTCGGTGCAGTACTCCCCTCACGCGCTCTGCAGGGAAAAGGCAGGCTGTCAGGTTTCACCACTCCAGTCATCTGCAGGATAAGCTGAACAAGTGAAATTTTATATTTAGTTCCTTGTATTAACTCTTTTGTAGCCCTCACCAGCAGCTCTTGCCGAAAGGTGAGTCATATTTTTTCAGACTTCCACATTTTGTGTGTCATTGCAGGGGGCAGGGGGACTCTCTCAAATTTTAGAATATAGAGCTGTCAGCTTAGTACCTCCTGTACAAGTGCCATTGTCAATATCCCATATTAAAATATAGAATATTTATATATATATATATATAGGTCCTGACTCAGCAAAACTCATTTTAAGCTGAGCGCCTGGTGATTAGGAATGGCTTCGGTAAGTATCAAAGCATTTCCCTTCATCAAGAGCTTTGTCAGGATCTGGTTTGTGAGGGACTTGGAGGAGAGTTTAAACATGTGGAAGCAGGAGCGTGTGTTTATTAGAGCTCACCTTGGTGCTGCCCAGGGGTCCCATTCTCAGAGCAGCCCTTTTTAAATGCCAACTTACCCATTATGTTGTGTACAAAAACAGGGGCTGTGAAACACACCCTTTGTTTAACTCTTAAACCTGATTGTGAAAGAAGAGTGGGTTTGGGCAGCAGTTCTAAGTTCCACGCTGGAAGCCGGAGAAAAAGAAATGCATAACTTTCGGCAGGGTCCCAAAATGGTTTGATTAGGACAAATAGTGATGATGCGGTTTAAAAAAGTCTCCTGTGGGGCTTTTTTTTGCAGGTTGGGCTTCAAGCATCACCACCCACAACTGATCACCAGCAAAGCTCCGGGAGGAGGAGGAGGAGGGGAGAGGAGAGCGGGAACCTCTTCCATCAGATCTCCCAGCAGGGGAAATAATGCGAAAACACGAGATACTGGAAGACAGGAGTTAAACAACGTTCCCAGGCGTTATCTCCCATGCGTGAAACATGACTTGCCTTTGCAGGGCCAGTTCTGGAGTTAACCTGAAGTAGATAAATCACAGCATGATTCAGAAAATGGATAACTTACCGCACAATTAAACTGGCCTCCATGCATAACAGGAGCTGGAAAATATAAGAAAAAAAAAAAAAAAAACAAAAAAGCAACCCAACCCAAGAGCCTTTCCAAGGCAGGGCAGCGGCAAGTATGGTGGGCGCAGCAACACACGCTCCCCAAGGAACTCTTTGGGCCGTGGAAGTGGTCGACGGCGGTTGGATTCCCCACCAGTGCGGTTTGAGGGAATGCCAAGATAACAATAAATTAGCATTTCAGTTACTCTGTAATTAGAGGGATAGATAAAAAAGGTGCCCCCCCCCAAAAAAAAAAAAAAGCTAGAGGGGAAGAATGTGAAATTGCTGGGTTTGAAACTGGCTTGTGTGGGAAAAGGCAGTTCCCTCAGAAAAGTGCAGATAAACAGATGGAATGTGAAGGCAGCTAAGAGCAAAAGAAACATCTTTCTTCTTGTTTTCAGTGATCCTATTTTGAGTTCCTGAGTTTCAGCATTTCCCCCTGCTCTGGAGCCGCAATAACTTCTGTGGGTGCCTGGACATTGCTATAGCAGATCAAAACTAAGAAGGGGCAAAAGGAACCATCTTTTGGGCTCTTCTTTCCCCCCAGATTTACTCCAATTGTCAAAAATACACCACAAGTCTGAATCTACCACTTGGAATCCCTGGCAAATGCAGTAACTCCTGCCTGGGGAAGGGAGTGAGCGTTAGTAAGAAACACTAGGAAATAAAGTAATAACTTTCTTCCTTATGTCTAAGGAAAAAAAATCAAAAGCCTTAGCTCTTAAAAACATGGATGCACAGTCAACTCATATTCATGGCGGGGGTGTTGGAACAAGATGATCTTTAAGGTCCCTTCCAACCCAAGCCATTCTGTGATGCTGTGATATTCAGCTGCTTTTTTAAAAACCTTTTTGTGAGTTTAAATGTTGGATGCGGGCGTACAGCACCCAGGATTTCCAGCAATCTCGTGGCTGTATGTGGGGCTGCGTGTCGACACGTGCATACAGGCTGCACCGAGCAACTTACGCAGCCGATTTTTAATCACTGTGTGGTAATTTTCAGCTGGTTCACCCGTGGAACATTCTCTTCATGGCTGCCTTTCCTCTGGCTGGTTTTTAATGTCTTCTTTAATCCGACAGGCTAAATCAGGCAGGTGTGAGTTACTGCCGGGCCAGCTCCAGCATGTGGCCTCCAAATGGAGGTTCCTCACCTCCGAGGGAAGCCCGACAAGGCTGCAGTACCCAGGTGGGCAATGGCAGCAACCCAGCCAGCCACGGCGGCTTTATGTTCTCTGCTGCCAACAAGCACTAAAAACACGTAAAAGTAACGTTTTTCTGTCAAGCAAGGGTGGCCCAGAACATATTTTCATCTAATTCGCAGTCAACTTCCAGGAGGGGTTGAGGCGCCGTTAACATGGAGTCCGAGGGGGCTCGCGCTACCTCAGGGGAGCCCTGGGGCTGAGGCGCTGCCGCCCGCGGGGATGGAAGGAGGGACGGCGGCACCGACACCGACCGGGGCCGGGCAGCCCCCGGGCACCGCCGAGGTGAGGGATCGGCCACCATTTCCCCCCGGCCGGGGCGGTGCCTGGAGGAGGGGCCGCGCCGCCTCAGTATCCGCCGGCATGGCGGGCTTCGTGCGGGAGCTGGAGCGGCGGGGGGGGCCGGCCCTGCGGCTGGAGCAGCGGGCGGCGGGCGGCGTGGGCTGCGTGGTGTGGGACGCCGCCTTGGTGCTCGCCAAATTCCTGGAGACCGGCGCCTGTCCCCTCGCCCGCCGCCACGTCTTGGAGCTGGGAGCCGGCACCGGCGCCGTCGGCATCATGGCCGCCACGCTGGGGTGAGTGATGCCGCCGGGGGCTGCGGGCGGACGGGGCCGCTCCGCCCCGATCCGATCCCCGCCTGCCCGTTTCTCTTAATGAAATCTTTTAAATCCTCTCAAAAAAACTGCGTGTTTTGCGCGAGGGGCAGGGCCGTAACCCCCGGTGCGTGTTACAGGGCAAACGTGACGGTCACCGACCTGGAGGAGCTGCAGGAGCTGCTGCTGGTCAATATCGAGAAGAACAAACACCTGGTGACAGGGTCAGTCCGAGCCAAGGTACTGAAATGGTTTGTATGAGCCTTTAATGTTTCCCTTCAGCTTTACCAGGGCTCCTGCTCTTGCTTTGCTCAGTTGCCAGATAAACTGGGAAATGTGCTGTCAAAGGGAGCCTCAGTATAAGAACACAGTCCTTAACTTCATGCTCGGGCCTTTAGTGGTGTGTGTTGTGCTGTAACTAAAGCTTGTTTTCACCTTTTTTGTGCTTCTTTTTAGGGGTGAAGATGTGACAGAGTTTCAGCCTCCCCCCGATTATATTCTAATGGCCGATTGCATTTACTACGAGGAGGTAAATGAGGACTTTTGGAAACCCCTTGGAGAGAGCTTCCTTGGGAAGGGCCCAGGTTCAGTGTGAGAAGTGTTCAAATAAACTTTGTGCTTGTATTTAGGTCCCCAGGGTTTAGAGGAACATGTAGAACAAGAGTGGAAAAGGCACGTTTAACAGATCGAAGGCCATTTGAGATTCAACCAGAGACTTTTAAAAAAACTCTAAACATTTGTGTCCCTCCCCCTCCTTTTGTCTTTTCTCATTGGGTATGAATTGTAGCAAAACTTTGTGACTGATAGCTGTGAACTGTTTAATGCGTTGGTAAATGAAACTTACCACTGTTTGGGTTCTCCTCACGCTTCCAGGCAGAAGGAGAACTCCTGCTCCAGCCAAGCGATCACTGCCCCATCTCCTCAGCTGGAGCTCTTGTCAGATGTGTGCAGAGAGCTATGAGGAGTTGCAAGAGAAGGGAAATGACCTGAAGAACCCCGTGTCCCAGTGCCCTTTCAGTGGTCTTGCTGGCCCCTTGCCTTGGTTCCCTGCATGTTGGTCTTGTTCCCATACGTAGTGGTCTGGATCTGAGCCATGTACCGAGAATGGTTGAGAAAACTCACACTTTTGAAACGTGTCAAGAAATAGTCATTGTTGTGTGCCTTAAGGAAATGCCCACTCAGCAGTGTGGGATGTTTTGGGCTTTGACGTTGGGTCGGTTTTCTTGGTCTGTGAAACTCATTCTCCTCTGCAATCTCCCTTTCTCCTCTGCTTTCCAGCTTGCCCCCATGTTCTTTTTGTCCTAGATAAAGTACTAAAAATAACTCCCTGAAAAGCAAAACTAGAAACTTCTCTCTTGGGTGAAGACTTTCTCTAGTTAGAGGGTACCGTGCCAATAAAATTAACTTGAAATCTAAGTGGGAAATACTTAACCTCTTTTGGGCAGTCGTTAGAACCTCTACTGAAGACACTGAAAGACCTTACCGGCCCCGATACGTGCGTCTTGTGCTGTTACGAACAGAGGACTATGGGGAAGAATCCTGAAATTGAGAGAAAATACTTTGAGGTAAGTGTTTTTAACGTCTGCTTTTTGAACACTGCAAAATAGCTTGGATACAGGAGGCCTTTGTATTGGATGAGCTGAGAATCAGTGGCTGTTGCTACGGGTACCAATTCAGGTTGACTGCACAAAGTAGAAGTTTGTAGCAGGAGAACCACATTTGTCTTTAGATGGGGCAGAAAATTTGGATTGAAGTTATTGTCCAACTTAGCAGTAGAGAGACTTTCTGGATACTTACTGAGCTTTCCTTCCCTTAAAAGGTCAAACTAACCTTTCTTTTTAAAAGCTTCTCTGGCTTGCAATACCATCCAGTTTTGCAGAAGGGCTACCATATGTGGGGAAATATCTGCCAAAATCAAAACAATCGTTTTTGTAGGAGCAAGTGATTGTCTTGATGTTACCAGAGGCTATTGGGAGGATTAAAAATCAGGCTGGTGAAATTTTATTCTCTTCTAGCATGTTCCATTGAAGGCAGAGGGAAAGCACAGGTAGAGTTTTCTGGGGTAGCTCAGGAACTCAAGACTCTCTGCTAAGTGATGTAGGTGCTTTTGCAAAAATTTCCCCCCCCCCTCCACTGAGAGAGCATTAATAGGTGATATAACTAAATAGTCCAGCTGTGTCTTCTGAGCAGGTAAAGACAAGGAACACAGGTAACAGCTGAATCCCTCCTGAAGTTGTGGGGATGCTGGTCCATGCAGGTTTTGACTCTGCACCTGCGGAGTCTGCTGAAAAGCAGCCCTTGTGCTCAAGTAGTGGATTACACACAATAGGAATACTACAAAAAGGGGGAAGGGCAAGAATTCCAGGGCGATTTGTGCGTGTTAATAAAAACACCTCTTTGATAATTAGCCCTGCCTCGAACTCTTGTGGGGACCTGCGTGTGGGGAGGGTTGCTCTAATTGAGATTGGCTCTGATGAGGTGCCGCTCCCACAACAAACACAATAGGTGTAGGTGTTTCTGGATGATTTCTGCTTTCTTGTAATTTATTTCCTTCCTTACCTTGCCCAGGTTCAGCCAAGTTAATCTTCTGAGCACATTGTAGAGTTGATGCTGGGGGTGTTTTTAGCCTTTTTTCCCCCCCTCTGCTCTGGTTGAGTAGGTTGGTAAGACAGAAGCTTAGCGCTTTGGAGATGGGAGGAAGCAAAATGTTTTATCACAGGCTTTTAGATTTTTCTTAAACATTGTGAGGTGTCTGTAGCTTGGATTTGGTGCTGGAGTAGTTAAAACGAGGGTAAATGTGCTGCATTGGGATGGGAAAATGGCTTGTGTTTTTGCAGAGGCCCTTAGTGGAATGGTCTGAGCGTGGAGGTTCCAGCCTCCGGAGGCTTCTTGCCCTCGTGCAGAATATTGTGGGACCTTTTTAACGGAATGTGCTTGGTTCAAAGGGCGGCCGATGTCATGTGAATTGTTCTGCTGTGTTCTCTGATAACCAGCTGCTTCAGGTGGACTTCGAGCTGGAAAAAATTCCCCTGGATAAGCACGATGAGGAGTATCGCAGCGAAGACATTCATATCGTGAATATCCACAGGAAACGGACGGTAGGTTAATTTTAACTGGCGCCGCGAACGCTGCCAGGGATTCACAGAGCTGCTGTTGGCTTGGAAAAGCGGGAGCGTTCCAGGGGTGACGCTCAGAACTGACTGTGAAATACCCTTAGGGACCCTGTGAAACTGCAGACCCAGAACCGTGTCGTATGAAGGAGCTGCCTTGTCCCAAAACCTGGTGATCTGCCAGGTGCCGGCCTTTGTCTCCAGTGGGGCCATCTTTGAGCTTTCTCTTCTGCTTCCTCCTCTGGAGCGCAGTGGGATCCCAAAACTGGAGTTTCAGGGCACCAAAGTAATAAAAATAATATGCCTGCTGCTGCTGTTAGTACCGTGTGCTCTGCCGAACAGCCCTCTCCCCAAAACCAGACTCTAGAGGTGGTACTTAGCGCCTGTCAGGGTTCATTAGATCATTTTTTTGGTTAATTGACAGAGCAGACAGTTATGAGTGTGTAGAAAGTCTTTTGCATATTGTGCTGACTCAACGGTGTGGGCCCGGTGTTTAATCAAAACCGGCCCACTTGAAAATCTACTCTTTTTTTTTTTTTTTTTTTTTTTAAATCTCTTTGCAGAATTTTCCATCGTGAGATCTCTGACCACACGAACTGTCCTCTGGCAGCTGGTAGAGCTCTGGAGAAGAGGGAGAGGGTATAGAATAACACCACAAAGGGACTGTCTCCAGTGTGGTTTGTGACTCATCTACGGAAAACGGCTTCTTGGTGGTGGACTTGGCATGAGGCACCAGAAGAAGTGGGCTCATTAGATCCAGATCCACCGATAGCGCCTTCCCGGAGGACAGACATGCGCTGCCGATGGCTGCAGGCTGGGGAAGGCAGAAAGCGGAACCAGCGCTTCACGTGTTCTGGTTACCTCCTTGTTGGAGCAGCAGGTGGCTGGCCGAGCGCTCCGAGATCCTGAGGACACCCCACCGAAGGCTTTCTGTGAGGAGAAAACTCGGCGAGTGGGCTCAGTCACGCAGCCCCAGGTAGCCAGGCAATAAAACTTCTCCACTTGAGATAGGTCTCGGATGGTGGGGTTCTTTTCAGCCTGTGGTTTCTGCATCGCTCCTGCGTTGCAGAAGTCCTGGGAGTCTCCTTCCCGGGGCAGGGCCTGTCCTGGTGGTAGGTGCACAGATACAACACACAGTCCCCCACCTGCGCCAAATTATTGTTCTAATTCCCCCTGCGCTTTTCTGGTGTTAAGGGTCTAAAGTTTAACACCTTCGGACGATTCTGGCGAGCAGGTTCGTTGTTGCTGGTGGTGTTCCTCACCACGCTGCCTCTCGTTGTTGCGCCGTGATGACTTTGAGATTTAATTTCAGAGGAAATCACTTCCGCTGCGTGGTGGGAGCGGCCGTGGCTGCCGGCACCGTGCCACAGCCCTCGGCGCGCTGTGACAGCGGGTCTGCAGCGACAGAGGTGCTGCTCGAGGTGAATTCTAACCGCCTGAGCATCCCCGCTCACCTGCGCCCAGCACCAGCGGTCCCTGCTTCAGAAACCTAAATATTTAAGCTAAATCCGCTGAGTTTTCTCAAAACATCAGCTGTGGGGGTTTGGGGAGTTTTGTTCACAGGTACCTGGGTGTTTTTGGACCTGCCCTGAGCTCGGGCTCCCTTTATGTCCAGGAAGAGTGTTCCTTGCAAAAGTTCACACTCGGCAAAGCGCTGCCCTGGCTTGCAAAGCACGGCAGCGACGATTAGCGAATGCACGGCAAAGCGAGAAGGTAATTTGTCGTAACCACATGCATTATTTGTTAAGTTGTTATGAAAAGAGCTCCTTAATTAACCAGTGGCCTGCAGGAAGAGATTTACCGGGGTGTTTGTGCCAGCGGGACTTCCCTGGTGGAAACTCTTGTTCAGAGGAGTTGTCCAAAGGGACAGTGTGGGACCTGTGCCATTCTCTGGTGGCATCTCACCGCAGACACGGCTTACAGACCCCCAGGAGGGGGGAGCAGCGTTTCTCAGGGGTTTTGTGCTGACGGAATAATTGTATTTTATCTACAGGGCATGTGATTTCAGCACTTCCTTTCGTATGCAGGCTCAGATCTCTCTTTGAGAAGGAGAAAAAAAAAATAAAAGCGGGAGGAAGTCATGCTTTTCTGTTCCCCCACGCGCTGCCGCCGGCTGCTCCTCCCTGCCCTCGGCTGCTTCTGTGTAACGCTCGAGTTGTGAACGTCATGGGGCAAGAGGGACCTTGGGGAGAGGGACGGCAGGTCCCGTCACCCCCTGCGCCACCTCCCCGACTGCACCCGCTGCGAGGGGGGATGTCGAGCCCAACCGCTGCCGGCTGCGAAGAGGAAACCGCCGCCGAGCAGGGCGGTGGGGAGACAGGGTCACGTGCTGCCGCCTCTCTGCGCCTTGTCCCTGGGGCCACCAGATGAAACGGCTGCTTTTTTTGGGGAGGGGGGAGGGGAAAAAGCTTTTGGAAAGTGGGTCGGGATCCTTTGGCGGTGGCTCCCCTTCTTAACCAGAGGCAGTTGTGGGACCCTCACGGAAAACGGGGTGCGAGGGAGGTGCTCTCCTGCTTCTTGCTGGCCTCGCCGCTCCCTCACCTGTCCTGTTTGACCCCATTGGCTTTTTGTCCCCGTTCTGTCCCCTCTGGGAGAGTGTGTGTCAGCGCCGCTCCCATCAACGAGGAGTGTCTTTGGCAAGGTTTGGCCGTGGCGTGGTGCCCAGCAGTGCCCACACATGGCTTTGCCGGTGTGGGGCTCTGCCCGGTGCCTGGGGCAGAGCAGCCGCTCCTGAGAACAACTCCCATCCTCTTCCTCGTCTTGCCAAAATGTGATTTACAGCCTCGCAGGAGAGACCGGCAGAACTCCCCGCCGAGCTGGTTGGGTGCCGCCGGTCACAGGCGGAGAAGTTTAGGAGATCAGGGTGTTTGCCAGACGTCAGGCTTAAATAATGGATAATTTTCTGGAGTAGTTTCAACGCCAGCCCGAACGATGGGAAAACGCGCTGCGGGGGTTGCGGGTGCGGAGGTCGTGGGTGATTTCCACAGGAGAGCCTTGATGCTCGTGTGCCGGGTCAGACCACAACCTTGGTCCCTCCAGCTCGGTGACACTGATGGCAGTGCCATCGGGCTGGGGCTTTGCCGGGCTCTGTACTCTTTGCTGTGACAGCCGGAATGGCTTTTCACTTCCACTTACAGCGACTGGATGTGGCCAGGGATGGAGCACGGCGTTCCCTGCCCGCTCGGCACCAGCCCCAGAAATCGCTGATCGCTTCTTGTCACGATATGTGTCACGACATATCCACCCCTTAGTGCTCTGTTTTAGGGGTTTTTTTCCTTGCTAGGAAGAGCACGGGACACGGGGCAGCCAGTGTCCAGGTCCAGCTGTCCATGAGCGATTCCTGTGCATCCCCCGGGATCGTGTCGGACCGGGACACATCCCACAGGGGTGGTGGCTTCGCTTGGGAAAGTGTGTCCTCTGCAGCTGTGTAATCACTTTCTGTGGCGTGTAATCCTGGACAAATGGATTTTCCTCTTAGAGAATGATACTTCTTGCCTGCGGCGTTAAGAGATAGTGTTAGAAAGGGCTTTTTATTATGGCGGATCTGCTCCTGCTCCCAGCGACGGCAGCGGGTCCTCGGAAATGGGGAAATGGCTCCGTTAAACGGTGTTTCTGCTTCATTTAGAAGGAGCAGATGCCCCCGAGCCTGCGGCTGGTCCCTGCCGTTGTGCCATTTCCTGAGCCGCAGCCGAGGAACTGCCACCAACGTCACAGCGATGCCGTGACACGGGGGCTCCTGTCCCCAGCCGCCCTTGCCTTCTGCCTCGTGGGTCCCCAGGGGCTGTGGGCTGTCCCCAGCTGAAGGAGAGGTGATCAGCACAGGGGCCCCATTTGCACGGGCCCTGCCTGGAAAAAGAACACCCAAAACTGTAGCAGTTTTGTCTGTAGAAGGGCTGGGCAGGGCTGGCGTGTCACCAGCGGGTGACGGTGATGCTGGCAGGGAGGGTGCGGGTGCTGCCCACGCAGTGCCCTGCGGTCCCCGCCGTGGGGAAGCTGTGGGACCTGCATCTCGCAGTCCAGCAGTTCCCTCCTTTCACATCCTGAAAGAAACAAAAAAGAAAGTTTATTTTCTGCTGCTGAGCAACAGTGAGGGTTTCGTTTTGTTTTGTTTTTTCGCAAAGAACCCAAAACCTGAGTGCCTGCTCCTACGCTGGTGGACAACCGCAGCCGTGGTTTCCAGCCCTGAGTGGGAGTGTTGGGACGCTCCCGGCCTGGCAGAGTCACCCAGGACCTCGGCAGGGTGATGGTGCAGATGGTCCATGCTGGTGTCTGGGTTCAGGATGGATCCCCTTCTCCTCACCATCCCCTGGGAAGGGGATGGAAGATGCTGAGGAGCACAGGAAGTGACGGATGCAATTCTGGCAATTGTTTTTTGGCTTTTGGGGACGTTTCCGGAGGATGCTTCCTGCTGCCCCTTGGGATGGATGGCTGAGACCAGCCTGGGTTTGCTGTGGGAGGTTTCTCTCCTCACTGTGTGCTGTGGGACCTGTGTGCCCGTGAGCATCACCTCCATCTTCACACCTGTAATTAGTGCGTGCCAATTATTTCTGCCCATGTGGGATATGGGGGCAGCCGAGGGCTTGTCGGGGTGACTCGGAGCGGGTGGCAACGCAGGGCTCCTCCTTCAGCTTGATGATGTTCTTACTCCTCTTGCACTTCTGGGTTTGGTTGGCTTTGCTTCTTTTTTCTTTTAAAAAAAGGCGAAGGCTGGGTGGTGGAGAAGACAGCAGTGGGTGGGAGGGAGGTGGGGACGCCTTGGGGAAGCAGCCAGGCTGGAGATGGCTCTTGCAGGGCTGGGCTGTGGTTCCCTGTGGTGCTGGCTGGGAAGTGCCAGCAGCCCCGTGCTGGTGGCCAGTCCGGCAGCCGGGAGGACACGTGGCACGGCCCTCTCCCCACGCTGCCCTGACTTCACCTGTTTCCTTCCTCTCGCCACAACCAGACGGGCAAAAAACACGTTTTTTTTCCTGCTGCTTCTGTGTCCTGGAGGAGGTGATGCTGTGCCTGGTGACCTCCATGTCCCATCCCAGCACGTCCCTGTCCCTGCTGAGCCCGCGCTTCCCATTGTGCCTGAAATCTCTGACTCATCCATCTCGTGGCCGGGGCTGAGCCGCTCCGCTCCGGAGCAAACCCCGGCGTGTGGCCGGGGTGGCTGCCTCCTCCCTGGCCTTTTGGCTCTTCTCTTCCCCTCTGCGGTGGCCGCAATCAGCCGCTTCTCCTCCCGCTCTGACCGGCCTCCGAAGCCCAACCCTCCTGCGGTTCAGCTCCAGCTCTTGGTGCAGGATTTAACCCGCCTCCGGTCAGGACCTGCCCTGCGGTGTTGTCCCTGAGGGGGATGGAGATGTCCCCAGGCGGGCTGGCTGCTCCCCAGCTCACTGTACTCATCCTTGCCTGCCTGCTGTGGGCGGGGGGGGGGGATTCTGCCCCTCTGCTCCGTTCTGGGGAGACCCCCCCCCCGTGCTGCCTCCAGCTCTGGGGCCACCAACAGCAGAAGGACATGGAGCTGTTGGAGCGGGGCCAGAGGAGGCCACAGAGATGCTGGGAGGGCTGGAGCCCCTCTGCTGGGAGGACA
>JAOXNO010000041.1:2482330-2508038 GCA_028565335.1 Limnodromus scolopaceus | reverse complement strand
TGGAGGGGTTCAAGGCCAGGCTGGAGGGGGCTTGGAGCAACCTGGTGTGGTGGGAGGTGTCCCTGCCCAGGGCAGGGAGGTGGAACTGGATGATCTTTAAGTTTCCTTCCGACTCTAACCATTCTATGATTCTGTGACTCTGCTAGCAGAGATTCTCCAGAGTGGCTTTCCAGGTCATACATGGATGCAGGGATAATCCTGGCTGGCTGTATAAAATAAACCCTTTGAGTTTTAACTAGTTGGTCACTTGTTGAGCTAAAAAAATAGCAGTTTTTAATGGCAAAAAATGGCTCAAAGTTAAGAAGCTTGAACAATTATATTAACTATAAATATTAAGGTATTATTTTGCTAAGAGGTGTCTTGTCTCTGTATTACCAAGATGGGCATTTTTAGCCTTATGGTATTTGTATTAAGTAAGAAGTGGTCAGCATCAGGGGAGGAATCTATAACTAAGAATTTATTTCAGTATAAAGTATCACAAGCGGGTCTATTTGCATCATCTCATAGACACCTTCTCTCCATTATTTGCAGTGCCGCAAGCATTTAAAGACCAGAAGACTTGTCAGTGTCAAACAGCTGGGTATAGACAGGATCGTGGACTTCCAGTTCGGCAGCGACGAAGCTGCGTATCACCTGATCGTTGAGCTGTATGACAGGGTGAGTGTGAAGCTCCCGGTGTGTCCTCTGGAAGCAGGGTGCAGGAGCACGGCCTTTGCTGATGGTGCCCTGTCCCGTGCTCGCAGGGTAACATCGTCCTGACAGACTACGAGTACGTCATTTTAAACATTCTGAGGTTCCGCACGGATGAAGCGGACGACGTCAGGTTTGCCGTTCGGGAGCGGTACCCAGTTGACAGCGCGAAAGCGCCTGCACCTCTGCCAACTTTGGAAAGGTAATTGCGTTTAGATGGTGTGTATATTCAAATAAACCCAAATTACTCCTAACCCTGAAAGGCAGCATATCTTTGGGTAACCTTTTCACATATTACAGGCCATTTGATGCTTCTTTTTTTAAAATTGAAAGTGTTTTGTAGCTTCTAAGCAGTACGTTGTAGTCTTAAACTCCAGTGTTCTTTGGAATGACAGCTCTCCCTTGTCTTTTGTAGGTTAACTGAAATAATATCAAATGCACCCAAAGGGGAACAACTGAAGAGGGTTCTTAACCCACATCTTCGTAAGTAATTGTGATTCATTAGAAAAATGCAATGGGGTCGATACACGTTACGTTTAGATGATGCTGAAAATGAGAACAACTTCAAGCAGTCTTGGTTTGTTTTTGGATGTTGTTCCTGTCAGTCTGCTGTTACGTATGTTTGAAAAACGACAAAAGCCCGAAGCCTTTGAAAACAGAGTAGAGCTTTTTGATTCTGAGCCACCTGCAGAGAGCTGAGCCTTGCTGTGATCCTGTGGTGATGAGGACCTGAGAGTAGCCCTGTGGGAGCTCTGACTTGATGCATTTTGTCCAGTGTCTTGGCTTTGGGGGTACCGAATAGGAGATGTAAGTGTACAGTCAGAGCAAGGATATGGTTAGGAAGTGGTTGGAGTCTGATGACGCTGCCAGCCTTGGAACAACTTCTCTGGTCGCCAGGCAAAGTACCTTGTGCATCAGTTTTCCTGACCATAGAAGCAAATTTGACTTGTGTGACATGGTCAGAACAAGTGTGGTTTATCCTCTTGATTTGGCAGTGTTGGTCAAGCACAGGATTGCCTGGCAGGTACCCCTGAGCAGCTCAAATCACGTAATTCGCAGACATAAGCATTAATTTCCCCATTTCTTGATTCTCTTTTTCACCATCTTTGTCCCCTCTCTTTCCCCACCCCGGTCTCCTCCTAAATAAATGGCCCGCTAATTACTTTCCTCCATTGGTCCCAGTTTTTCTATATCCGTACCCAAATTTGGTATTTCTGATACTGTTACCTGGGTAACCTTGGCCTTATGTAGTGTTGCTGCTGGGGGTTCCCAGGCACAGCTGGCCTGGTGAAGCTCCACTCTCCACAAGGCCCGTGATTCACTTACCGTGTGAGTTTGGCTGTTTCTCACCCCGCTTCTCCTTCACCACCTGTGAAACACAGCCATCCCTCCTGCCACTTCTCTTGACTTTTCCCATGTCTTACGCTGGTGACTGTCCATCCTGTCCAGCAGTTTCTCACGTTGTGTCTGTAATTCCTCATGTTCTGGTCAATCAGCTTAACCTGGGGCCAGCGCTGGTTGGGTGTGTGTTGATTATTGCAGGCCCTAGAGGAGGTCTCTGTAGAGCTCAACTTTCCTCCGCTCCCTCCAACCTGACAGTTGATTCCTCTTCCCCTTTTCCTGTTTTTCAGCCACTTTCTAATCCAGACAGGGGCTGTCCTGTTGTCCAGTGGCAGCTTGTTTTCTCTGAGAGCTCTGGGGTGAGCTTTGCTAAGTGCTTTCTGAAAACCCAAGTAGACCTCATCTATTCGACCTCCCTTGTCTTTGTGCTTTCTAACTGTCTTGTGGGTGATGCAAAATACAAAACTCTGTTGGCTCTTCTGTATCAAGTGCAAAGCTCTCTGCTAGTTTTAGTCTTTAGGGTATGTCCTGGTTTCAGCCTCGACAGAGTTAGTTTTCCCAATAGCTGCTGTGTTTTGGATTTAATATGAGAATAATGTTGATAACGCACATTGTTTGAGTTGTTGCTGGGTAATGCTTAGATTAAGTCAAGGACTTTTCTGGCTTCCTAGAGAAGCTGAGAGGGAGCACAGACAGCACAAGCTGGCCAAAGGAATATTCCATCCTATAGACGTCATGCTCAGTATATAAATGGGGTTTGTCCAGGGGGACAGGAATCTGTGGTCTCTGCTCGGGCTGGGCTGGGCAATTGATCATCAGGTGGTGAGCAATTGTGTTGCATCGCTCATTTTGTATACTCTTTTCTCATTATTGTTATTATTATCTTCTCTTCCATTAGTGTTCCATTCAATTGTCTTTATCTCAACCCACAAGGTTTCCTTTCTCCTCCTCTGTCCCGCTGGGGCAGGGGGAGTGAGTGAATGGCTGCGTAATCCTGGTTATTGCTTGTTACTATCATGCTTGTAACTACCACGACAGTTAAAAAGGGTAGATAGTTTTCTAGACCCTTTTAAAAATTGTGCCTCTGGTGCTAAGGCGAGAGAGACATTGCAAACTGTGGTTAACAGTTTGGCATCTCCATCCTTGCTCAAGGATTTTTTTAAACTGGCATTTAAAAGCCAGTTTTTTTAAATGCCTGGCTGAGTACTGCATGATCCCGAGGATTTACTGCTGCTTGTTTGGTCTGTTGGATCCATCACTTCTTCTGACAACTGGCTTTGAGGCAGATTTTCAGATGTACTACCTGCAGAGAAATGTTCCAGCCAGAGCTTCCCTGTGCCGCTGCGCTGTGAATGAAACTCGAAGACATTAATTATTTTTTCTGTATTTGTTTTACACCTTCATCGTTTCTTGAACCTACTGATTCTGGCAGGCTTCCTGCTTATGATGTATCTGGAAAGGCTTTATTCTTAATCTTGACGGGCTTTTTTTTCCCCCAGATTTTTCTCAAAATTAATTTTGACCAGTGTTGCTGTGTTTTACATTCACCTGCCAGGGTTTGGTCTCCCATTTCCCACAAGGGACACAACTTCAGATAACTTTTTGCTTTTAACACTTTCTCTTAACCTGATGTTCAGTCATGCCAGCCTTCCTTGGATTTTTCTGAAACACGGTTTAATAAGTTATAAGCATTTGTTGTGAACCTCCAAAAGAGCATCTTGAAATAGCCTGCAGGCTGTTTGCAGACATTGCTGTTTATTGATTGTCTTAATTTCCTTCCTTCTGAGAAGCTTCTTTGCTTTATGTGATATTCCCTCTGGAGCTGCGAATGCCTGCAGGAGATTTCTTGGGCTTTTGTTGTGCTAGCGTGGATCCAGGTAAATTTTAGTGCACCCTTGTACCGTGACATGACATCTCCCCAGCCAGGCTGTGGTGATTAAAACCTGATTTAGCTGTTCTGTGTCCTGCTTTCACAATCTCCTGGCTGTCCCTCTGCACGCCGGGGTGACCAGAAGCTCTGCTCAGGCAGTTCAGACTGTAGCCCTCGCGTCCCAGATGTAGGCCTGGGTTTTCATTCCCATGGTATTGTGCTGTTGTGTTTTTTTCAGGTGGTTTTTTTTTTTTTTCAATCTTGTGAATTTGTTTGGACTCTTAACATCCTGTTCACCTACTCTAAGGTCACCTACATCATTCTAAGCTCGATGCTGCACTGTCCCAGTGGTTGTCTTACTTCCTCCATGTTTCTGCTTTTCTTGCTCTCAGAGTGCTAAATTAAACCTGTTTTTCCATGGCCCCATCTTGCATCTTAGTCGTTAAGCATCTTCGTAGGAGCTTGAATATCTGTTTTCATTTGCTCCTTCTCTGCACCTTGTTCAAATGGGGCCGCATCTGTTTCTTTTGTCACTCATGTGTCACATTTGGCTTTGCCACCTTTTTCCTAGTTCTTTATTTGAAGCTACAGAGTTTATATGGCTTCACCCTTTGTAATATCTTATCCCAAGGCAGGCAGTTTGCCACCCACGTTGGGTTTCCTACACTCCTCAGTTCAGAAACTTTCCCTCTCCCCCTTTTAAATGTAAAGGTTCCATTCCATTTTGGCCATCCTTCCTGTATACCCTCAATCTGTCCTCTGTCTTTCCCGGTTCCAGATGACCCAAAGCATCCTTAAGTTTGTAGGAACGTGGGACCCGTGAGCTGAGACCCAGCTGTGAGCATTTCTGAGAGGGCGACCGTGGGAGTGTCCTGGTCATCTGCCTTCCCTGGACTCTGCCTCCTGAATTTGGGACCACAACTCCCTCCCTCTCCCCAGCCTCTCTGAGGATGGGCTGTAGTTTCACAGCCCTCATAATTTCAGTGTGAATACAAATTTCATTGTGAATGTTTTCTACAGATGATCCTTCTTTTTTTTTAACAGCTTATGGAGCCACTCTCATTGAGCATTGCCTTATAGAAGCTGGATTTTCTGGTTATGTCAAAATAGATCAGCACATGGAAAGTAAAGGTGGGTAGGAAATAACATTTTAAAGGCTGTACTATATATATATATATAGTAATTTTTATGCCTAGGTAGTATTTTTTTCCAAAGAGATATCTAATTCTTAAACCTGTAGTTCTGACCATATGGTTATATGTTTTGAAGTTGATAGGTTGGGGACCAACCTCGTTCACGTTAAAACTCTTGAATTGCGCGTGTATTGGAGAAAAAACATTAGACTCCTCCTAGAGCCTAGGTGGTTTTACAACGAGGTACCACCTTACGCATCAGGTGAATTCTGGCTGTGTAAAGGGATGTTTTACAAGAATCCTGTATAGAAGAGTTGGCATCAAAGTCTTCCTTTATCTACAGCAAACACGGTGGGGCTTTGATAAAGTAACAGCTTTACATTTTTTAGGAAATTATGGATTTGGGTAGTAAAGTCAGAATATATTTTTCTGCGTTTTTTTTTTTCTTACATGCGTCATATTTTCCATAAATCATATGGATTTTTTGCTTCCTCCTGCATTATGGTGCTGTAATAAATCAACTTTGTCACAGACAAATAACTTCTCACAGCTACAGGTTTATGTTTTGCCTCTGTAGTTTTATTTTTATAAACTGCTAGCATTTGTGGTCTTTTTTTTTTTTTTTTCTGAAACTCAACTAATTATGTCTTAGAAGTACTGGTAAAGATTTTTTTTTATTAAAAAATCCCCAAATATCAAATGCGTCCTGAGGTCCCTGTTTAAAAAGAACAGTATTTGCTGTAGTGAAGCACCAGGGGTGAAGGATATCTGCTATTTTATTTCTGGGACACGCTAGAATCCTACTTACCGTGGTTAGGTTGGACCCGTTGATTCAGGCACTAAATTGGAAGAGCAGTTGCCTGGGCCTTTTGTTGATCTGCTGTTGTGCTGTGTTTATATAAACATATCTTTCTGTTCTAGGTGTTTTAAAATATTCCTCTCCCCTCTCTCTTTAGAAAATATCGAAAAAGTGCTTGCTGCTTTAGAGAAAGCAGAAGAATATATGACACTAACTGACAACTTCAGTGGAAAGGTGGGTCTCAGCGGGCGGCGTGGTTGTTGGTTATGCAGGAATTGCAGAATTAAACCAGAAGGCAGGTATTTTTCAGCACATGCTTGTCCCTGGTGTTACCAGCCACAGATTTAATTCTGTGAGCTTGGGCTCCAGGTAACAATGGGGAATAAAAATTGCTTCCTTGCACTGGATGTGCGGCAATTAAATAATTTACAAGCAGATTATGTAGATCCTGTGATAATTGTGCTTTAGTAGCCGGTAACGCTGCCCTGCATGTAGACTGTGCATTTCTGTGAGAAGCTGTAGGATAGTCCTAAGGTTTGTAAGAGAAGTTCACCTTTTTTTCCGGAAGAAGTTGGAGTTAAGACAAGCCAGGGGGTCAGGGCTTTACTCAGTCAATCCCTTTGCTTCTGCCACAAGGTTTCCCTGCTAGAATGATTTACTGTCTCGTGCTGAGGCACCCAAAACTTGCTGCCTTGCCAAGATAAGGGGGATCCTTTCCAAAGACAAATGCTGATGACATATTTATGTATTCTTTTAGGGTTATATTATCCAGAAGAGGGAGAAAAAGCCAAGTCTGGAACCAGATAAGCCAGCAGAAGATATCTACACGTAAATATTTGATGTATTTATTTCTTTTTCTACTAGTCTGCATAACATAAATTAGTTTTCAGGTGATAATATCAAATGTGTATTTTACAGATATGAGGAATTTCATCCTTTCTTGTTTTCTCAACATTCAAAATGTCCGTACTTGGAATTTGACTCATTCAATAAGGTACAGTGCTTTTGCTGATACTGTACTTAAGTGCTTTAATTGACTGATGCTAAAAAGAGTAATTAAAATACTGTGCAGAAGTTGTTAATGAAAACATAGACCTTGGAAGAGATGATTAATTTTATCGGTAAATGTTTTATGCAGAAAAGGCTGGCTAACCCAGGGCCTTTAGGCTGCTGCTGAGCAGTCTTGGCTTTATTTCATGAACTCAGTTAGATCCTGTAGCTGAAATAGAGGATGTGGCACTGAGCAGAGGTGTGTGTTGAACTCTAAAGAAGGTGGCTGTTATCAGTCCTGGTCAAACATTTGGTAGTGGAGAGTTCAGACGCTGAGTTATTGCTGGAGGCAAACAGTTGTCACAGTCATCGCGTTTATATTCTTCCGGTTACTACTTTGAAAGCTTCAGGGACCTGATTTAGTATTTCCTTGAGTGTTGTCCTTCCCGGTCCTTGACTCGTTAACATCTGAAATCGTTAACTGTGTGTTGTTCCTGACCTTGATCTCCAGAATTCCCATTTCACTTTCCTGCCCTGCTTCCTGGCTGAATTTGTGTCATCTCCTTCACAGCTCTGATGATCTAAGCAGCCTAAAACTTTCCTCTTCTTTTGTTTTAAGTACAGTGTTTGGCATCTTGAACACCGGGAGCAGTTCTCAGGCATACTTTCTAGGTTTTTTGTGGGTTTTTTGTTTGTTTTTTTTTTAACTGACATACCGAAGCAGCAGGAATTCAGGGCAGACAGTTCTATCATTGCAATCATTTAATCTGAAGAGCACACTGTGTCAAACAGCAGCTTCTTTTTCATCGTTTCTTGGCAAGAAACGTGAGCCATAGTTTGGCCTCTTATTTACTTGTACGTAGCCCCTGGTTGGCAGTGAGATGTACCCTTGAGTGTCTTTCTGAACTCATCTCATGCGACAGCAAAATGGAGGAAGTTACTGAACCCTGTTTTAGTGTCTGTCTCTTTTTTAATGCTTTGCAGCCACCTTTCTGGAGCAGAACCTCCTCTGCCTGCTCGTTGCTGGTCTAAGTTAGTGCAACTTGGAGATTCTTAAAGCTGATTTTCTCTTGCAGGCGGCAGACGAGTTCTACTCCAAGCTAGAGGGACAGAAAATCGATCTGAAAGCACTGCAGCAGGTATGCTCCCTGTATGCCCATACAGGAGTGGGGCAGCTGAGGAGGCTCTCTGACCTTCAAATGCTTCATTAGTTCTTGTCGCCGGGGGTAAAGGAGGTGTCATTCCTTATTTTTGCTATGGAAAGGCTGAGTTGGTGGTGGTCAGGATTCCAAGGTGTAGAATGTAGCAGTTGGTTCTGCTTGGAATACTAATAATAGCATTAACAACAATATTTTGGAGACTCTCTTACGCTGCTCTATTTTTCTGTGCCGGAACGCTCTATTGAATGTTTTGCAGCAATGAGGTGACAAGATGTCATTTGTATACATATTTTTCCATCTTTCTTATTTTTGAAAGGAAAAACAAGCATTGAAGAAACTGGAAAATGTCCGTAGGGATCATGAGCACAGACTAGAAGCTCTTCAGCAAGCTCAGGTAAGACTGAGATTTTATTTTTTAACTAAGAATATAAATAGTGTTTCTTGAAGAGTCTCGCACTCTGCAGCCCCTCGGGGACCCTGTGGGGCTCTGCAGACTTCCAAGTGCTTTGTACCTCTCTCCCCAAAATTTTCTTGTGCTGCTTTTCTTGCAGGAGTTGAGTTGGCCATTGTCCTTGGCTCAATTCAGTGCCATTCTTGGATTTCATCTCAATATTAATTAATACATTTAATTTTTAAAAAATTATTTCTGGGTATGTGTTTAGCTTCAATGGGTATAAACATATTTTTTTTTTGTCTTTTCCTTTAGGAAGCCGATAAGATAAAAGGAGAACTTATAGAAATGAACTTGGAGATCGTGGACCGAGCCATCCAGGTGGTCCGGAGCGCGTTAGCCAACCAGATCGACTGGACAGAGATCGGAGCCATCGTTAAAGAAGCTCAAGCGCAGGGAGACCCCGTTGCGAATGCAATCAAGGAGTTAAAGCTTCAGACAAATCATATCACGATGCTGCTGAGGTAAGTGCGTTGTAGGTCACTGCACAAAAGCAAGTAGGACTGACTGTGTGAGCTGCACAAGAGACAGGTATATTTTTATTTAGCTTGTGCTTTGGTATTTAAATTAATGGAGTTTTTCTTACAGCAGCATGAAGAGAACATAGTTCTGTGAGCGAAGAGGGATGCCTTTGGTTTTGCTTTCAAAAATAATAGTAATTTGGTTACTGTAACAGCATTTGTTTTAGTGTTTTTAGAGCCTGACTATATTCTAAACGGCTGGAAGGTGTCCTAAAGCAGTAGAGGTCCAAAGCTCCAGTCTGTCAGGCCAGCAGTTCTCTCTCGGATTTACACTTCTTTGATCTAAAATTCACATGAGATCCCACCCCTTTTGATGCTGCTGATGGCAGACCAGTGAGAGGCTAATGGTTCCAGTTTGCAGCTGGTGAGCTGCAAGTTTTGATGCTGGTTCTTGTAAAAGCGCTGGTGAGAGAACTCGCAGCGAAGCAGTGTTTGGAGTCTTTTAAAATCCTTGTCTGGCGCTGTATTGGGATGCTGGAGATGAAAAACCGAGAATTTCTTTTTTGTAGGTAGAACTTTTGCTATGAAAGCTGTAATGTGGCAAAGTGAATTTATGAATTTTTAGTTACTCGTTTTCAGAGATGTTAGTGTATAGAATAAATTCCTTCTCAGGGGTGACTTCTGTGTCGGCAACTGCACCATCAGCGTCTCCTCTCCCTCTGTTTCAGTAGTGAGTAGTGATGTCTTCACTGATCAAACACCCTCAGTCAGCCCACCGAGGGCTGAAGGATACGTCCTCGGTACAGAGGACTATGGAGATATATTTTCCTTTATGAACAACGTTATTTTATGCTGCTGCAGCACCTTTTGCTACCCAGAGTTAGTACAGCTGTATCAAACAGGATTTAATATCCTGGCGAGAAGCAAATAGAAATGTAGCTCATGTGTGCTCAGTGCACCTCTGTGAAAAGAGTGGAGCAGGTATTTTTTGAGGTTTTAAATCAGCACGTTGCTGTTCCTCTTCAATGAGTCAGTGTGATGATGTAGCTGTTCTCTTTCTGTGCGGCAATCACACATGGGATGTCTTGTGTTTCTTTTATTCAATGAAAGTAGGTCTGTGGAACCATTCTTTATTTTTAAGTCTAGATTTTTCTCTAGGTTGATAGCACGGATGTGTGTCTTTTGATAGAAGAAATGACCTTGGAAAACGTCACTTCCTTAGATTGGAAAAATCTGGGCTCTTTATTTTCTGCTTTTGTTTTCTTTTTTCCCCCAAGCTTTGGCTGACTCCAAGACATAAATGGGCTTCCTGGGCATCGTGGGGCCTTCCTGCAGCTGCACAGTGAAAGGGGTTTAGGGGTTCCTTAGGCCATTTCCAGTCTTCATGAGAGAGTAGAAGTAAGAGTGCATTGCACTAAGGGTGAAAAATAACCAGTTCTCTTAATCATATGATGCCATGTGTTTTTAGGAACCCATATATATTATCAGAAGAAGAAGAGGAGGAGGGGGAGGATGCTGATTTAGAGAAAGAAGAAACTGAAGAACCGAAGGGAAAAAAGAAAAAGAATAAAAGCAAACAGTTGAAGAAACCTCAGAAAAACAAACCGTCATTAGTTGATGTTGATCTCAGTTTGTCTGCATACGCCAACGCCAAAAAGTAAGGTTTGCAGTAAATGTGTGTTTGGTAGTAGAAGTTTCTGTATGTTTGCAGTTGTTAGTGAAAACATCAGAGTGTATATCTTGTTATGAGTTAGAAATTGGAATGGACAGCTTGCCCTGAGCTCTAGGATGTGCGTTATCTTGGTCCAAAAGCGGCATCTCGCTGTTGCAGAGCAGCCAGTCTCTGGCTATCACGTTAATTTAATTTTGAGTGCAATTCTGCATAGTGACACGTGGAACAAAATGACTACTTTTGCCGCACGTGAACCCAAACAGGGTGCTCTGTCTCTCTGAGGAGAGGACGGACTTCTTCTGGCTGCTCTTCTCAGGGGAACACTAAGCCAAAGACCTCTGCTGAAGAAAAAAAAGCTCAAAACTGAATGTTAATGGAAAACGTAGAGGACTGTAAAAAGCATATTCTAAAAACGAGTGAATCTGCTGTGGTTTCAGATACAAACAAACTTGTGTTTTGCAGGTACTACGATCACAAAAGACATGCAGCCAAGAAGACTCAGAAGACAGTAGAAGCTGCAGAAAAGGTAATTTCTTCTTTGGTTTTAGAAGATATCCACTGTCACTGATGAGTGGAAATTCCTAACTTGGTCTAGGCAGTCCTAATGAGACACGAGAGGTAAAAACCAACCAGGGTTGTTTAATTCTTGATTTTTATTCTTTACACCTTGATACCAGGTCTATCATCTGGTTTCCACCAGTAGCTTTGTGAACACCTAAGACAGGTGTTTGGTGGAGATATTGACAGCCCAGTGCTTTTGGAGGCAGGAGTGGAAAATCAATGGAAATCCTTACAGTCAAAGAGCTCTTCAGAGGGGACAGCTATCCAGGGTGGAGAGTTGTGAAGATTTTAGGTTGGGTGTCTCACATGTGGATGAGGGGAATCCTGGCCTGTGAATAGCGACACGCGGAGCCTGTGCTCTGAACATCTTCGGAGACATTTCCTGCCAACCTTCCTCATGTTCAGTTATCAGCTTTGTGATTCCTGTGCTGGCTGGCGGATTGTGATCATGGTTTCTGTCTAAAATAGGCGTTTAAATCGGCTGAGAAGAAGACGAAGCAGACATTGAGGGAAGTTCAGACGGTCACCACCATTCAGAAAGCGAGAAAGGTCTATTGGCAAGTACAGTTTCACTGTGGTTACCTAATGCTTTGTGAACGTGCGCAAATATAGAGCGACTGCATCGGGCCGAGTTTTCATTAGCTTAGAAGTGGAGCTCATTATGATTTCTAAGCGCTACACTTTGCATTGAATCTTCTTACAATTCCTCCTCGAAGGTGCTGGCCTGATCCTGGTAGTGCCTTTGCCTGGGAAAGTTCCTGTGGGTGGACGTGGACTTGTAGTTTTTTCCTTTTAACGTGACTAGGAATATGGGCTTAATAAAAATTCACTGTTACTTTCTGGCAGCGCTGTGAAATAGTAACAGTTGATTTAAGAAAAGCTAGGAAAAAAAAAAAAAACCAAACCCCAAAGCTTTTTTATAGCCTAATAACTGAATTATTAAAATAAAAATAATTGGGAAGCAGTTGAACTTTGCAGTAATGATACTTTATCTCTTTTGTCTCAAAATATCATTGGCAGTGATGCTATATTTGTACCGTGCCTTGTTTTTATGCCTCAGGCATATGGATGGATGTGAAACTATTTTATTTGCAGGATCTTTTTTAAGGAGTAGATGTTAAGATGGATATTCTTAGATTTTGATATTAAAAAAAAATACCTTTTTAACGTTCTGTTAGTTCCAGGTGTTTTTCACACAAGGGATTGATGTAATTTGGCAGGTTTGAGAAGTTCCTGTGGTTCATTAGTTCTGAGAATTACCTTGTTATTGCTGGGAGAGATCAACAGCAGAACGAGCTGATTGTAAAGCGGTATCTTAAACCAGGTGAGAATCTGGAGTATTTCGGTTTCTCTCTTATTTTCCAGTTTTGTAAATGTAAAAGAATGACGTGGGAAGGTCTCTCTGGTTTCTTAAGTCGGGTCTTGGTTAAAAAGGGACTTTGATGATGGTGGGTCCTAGAGACTGTGTGTGTTGCCTGTGGAGTGGTGGTGGGTTTGTGGCGGGAGGCTGGAGCCTCCAGCACTGTGGGGTAGCAGAGGGCTGGACAGACTCCGTGGTCCGTGTAGTTGCCGCGCGTGTGACTGATCCGAGTCTCCTCTTTTCCAGGGGACATATATGTGCACGCTGATCTCCACGGAGCCACGAGCTGTGTCATCAAGAACCCATCAGGTACCTTGTGTGGGGCTGATGCAGGGACTCGGGGGGCATGGCAATCTCTGAGTTGCGTGTCTGAGCCCAGCCTGGTGAGCTGCCTCCTCCCCTTGCAGGGGTACCCAGCTCCAGCAGACCTTTCCCGTAGGATGCGAGGGGCATCAGTCCTTCCAAGATCAGGCTGGCTGACTGCAATTGCTCAGCTCAGCTCCTGATGGGAAGGAGTGATGGAGATGTGTTCAGAGAGATGAGTGTTAGGTCCTGGCAGAGGTGGGGGGCAAGTGCTTGCTGCTGGCCACAGGGACTGGAGTTCTCCTGAGACTTTGAGTGGTGGCATACAAACAGTAGGACAAAAGGAAACGGCCTTCAGTTGCACCAGGGGAGGTTTAGGATGGATATTGGGAAAAATTTCTCCACCTAAAGGGTTATCAAACATTGGAAGAGGCTGCCCAGGGCAGTGGTGGTGTCACCATCCCTGGAGGTATTTAGAAGCTGGGCAGACGTGGTGCTGAGGGACAGGGGTTAGTTGTGGGTTTTCAGTGTTAGGTTAATGTTTGGACTCAATGATTTTAAGGTCCCTTCCACCCTCCATGATTCTATGGGCAGTTTGGGTGCTGACAGAGGGTGCTGATCTCAGCAGAGAGTTGTTAACACGGTGGGATGGTTCTCATGGGAGACCAGCTGGACAAACCCTGACTGTCCCCCTTCCTGGAAGGTGGTGGACATTGGCCTTGTGTTGTGAGGAGCACAGTTACTGCTCGCTTGAGGAGCTGAGCTGTGGAAGGAGCACAGCACAGCTGGTTTCAACCTGTGTTTGGGGGCTGTGAAGAACATCTGCTGTTGCTGCTTCTGCTCTGTCCATCCCACCTTCAAGCTTAGCCAGGCATGTTTTCTCTGCCCAAGGTCCCTGGAGAGCTCAGGTGCTGGATTAGGGCAAGTGTGGAAGTTGGAGAATTTAATCTGTTGTGCATGGATCGCATTCACCCGTGTGTTGGGTGTTCCTTTGTAGGTGAACCCATCCCTCCACGAACCCTGACAGAGGCAGGCACCATGGCCTTGTGTTACAGTGCTGCCTGGGATGCCCGTGTTGTCACCAGTGCTTGGTGGGTCTCCCACAACCAGGTAAGGACACTCGTGCGTGAGCTTTGCAGACGGAACATGTGGAGGAGCTGGTGTGTGACTGCAGACGGAGTGTCTCTGTGTGGGAACTGATGGATGCAGGTGAAACTTTGTTCTCTGCAGGTTCTCCCTGGCTCTGCCGCTTTTAGGGCCAGGGGCGGAGGGGTAGCCTCTGGTATGACATGCAGGTGACGGAGGAAATGCTGCAGGTTCAGCTTCTTACTAACAGAACGGAAGAACTTGTATTGAAAATGAAATTTTAATATTTTTTTTTCAGTTGGGCTTCTATCTTGTGTATGAACTGCAGTCTCGCTGAGCTTCCAGCCAGCTCAAGTGTAAGGATGGAGAGATTACATTAAACTGAAAGTTGTGGTGCCTTTAGTGTTCTTATTTACCCAATAACCCAGTTCCTCACCCAGGACTTCTAAAATGTAATGTGTGATAGAATTGAAACATCTCTTAGGGAAGTACTCTACGAAGGAGAGGAAGAACCCCTTGGAAACGGAGTCCTCCTGCAAACTGTTCCCTTGGGTTAAAAATGCAGCTTGTTTGAGTGTTGCTTTTGTTAGTGCTGTTACTGCACGGTGCTGGCCTTCGGTGACAGATACTCTTTATAGTGTGTCATGATATTTTTTTTTTTTAGGTTTCTAAGACTGCACCTACAGGAGAATACCTCACTACTGGAAGCTTCATGATCCGAGGTGAGACGCAAAGGAACAGTGTGAATTTGACGTTAGGTGTTTTCCCCTGGAGACGCTGTGCTGTCCTGCAGTGTGACCTGAGCTGCCCCTTCACCGTGGCAGCTGACAGATCCCCTTTTTCTCCCCAAAATCTGTTCTGAGGAGGTTTAGACTGAACATCAGGCAGCAGCATTTCTAGCTGAGGCCCTGGGCAGAAGATGGTTAGCTAAACTGCTTTTGAGTTTCTCCTGTTGTCATCTGAGAGAGAGAGCAAGCCCCAGTGTAATTTGTTGGTGGCCCAAAGCCTCTAATAAAAATGGGATTTGAAAATACATCCTGCAACGTAGCTGTTAAACCTCCTCTGAGAATCTGCCTTTGTTTTTTCAGGGAAGAAGAATTTTCTTCCGCCTTCATATCTGATGATGGGCTTCAGCTTCTTGTTTAAGGTACCGCTTCCTCCGTGCAGCTCCCGCTGGCTTTTGTAATTTGGTTGGAGCTGTAGGAGGCTTATTTTCTGGTTCTTGCTTATCAGTATATTCCTAATTACTTCTTTTCCCACTGGGACAAATCCCATAAAACGGTACTGGCTGAAAATGACTCTGCTTTCATTTCCGTTCTCCCCCGGTTTGCACTCTCTTCACGTAAAACAAACAGACCCCATGAACGTTACTGCTCCTGCTGGATTTTTACACCGGCTCCGTCTGAAGCCTCCGTGTGTTTGGGGAGTCTTTAAATGCGCTGGTTCAGTTTTCTTGCCTTTTGAGTGACAAAACCGAAGCGTTCAAAGGGGAAGAATAAAGCTGAGTCGGGCATCCTCTGAACGGGCAAGTGACCGTCACTGGAGCTGCTACTGGCCTGACATAGAGGCACCTCTTGCTAGGTGGATGAAAGCTGTGTCTGGAGACACCGAGAAGAAAGGAAGATCAAAGTGCAGGATGAGGATCTGGAAACGGTTTCCAGCAGTGCCAGTGAACTGGTGGCCGAAGAAGTGGAGCTGTTAGGTACAGTGGCTGTGACTGGGGCGCTGACAGACGGGACTGTTCGGGGTTTGGCGTTTCGGGTCAGCTTGGTGGTTCTCATGTGAACTCTGTTTTCCTCCCCTGTGTGGCCCAGAAGGAGGAGACAGCAGCAGCGAAGAGGAAAAAGTGGAGTGTCAGGAGGCACCAGAAGATGTAGAAGCCACATCTGAGAGTCATCACGATGAGGGCGTTGCTGACCTTGACCAGGGCAGAGGAAACACATCTCCTGCACCAGAGGGTGACTCCGAAGAGGAGGATGGAGAATCTGAAGATGAAGCAGACCATCCAGAGTCAAAGAGCGAGGTGAAGGAGGAAGAGGTAAATTACCCAGACACAACAATCGACCTGTCGCATCTTCAGTCTCAAAGGTAAGTGAGGATCCAGCTGCGCTTCTCAGCAATGTGGGCACTTAGACACACACGCTCCTTCATCGCTGCTATTCCCTATTTTGACCCGAGCTTCCCTGGAGCTCCACACACCGATTCTGCTCCTCAGGACATGGCTGCCCCCGTTTTCTTTTCAGAGCTGTTCAGGCTTGAGAAACTTGAGTCATGGGTTGTTTCTGCTGGAGCTGGTGCCGAGTTACTGCCCTGGGTGCGGCTGCGAGATGAGCTCATCTCCCCACTGTCCCTGGAAATGGCACTCCCGAGAGGGTGCAAGGAGACGGGATCGAGTGGGTGGAAACGCAGGGCTGTGCAGGGAATACGGCAGCCGAGCAGGAGCATCAGGGGGTCCTGCTTAGCATGTGCTGTACCCAGCCTGTCTTCGTGGCTTGTTTGTGTGTGTGCATGAGATGAGCTGGCAGAGATCCGATGACTTGTTTTGTAAACTGAATCCCGGTGTTGCTGCCCTTTTCCATTCATCATCCATTCATCAAAACTAGGATTTTCCAGAACTAAAAAGGCAAAAGCCGTGCAACCAATGCTTGGGCTGCGGAGATGCCTCCATAGACAGGGAACTACTGGAGAGAGTCCAGCGAAGGGCAACAAAGATGATTGAGGGATGGGAGCATCTCCCTTGTGAGGAAAGGCTGAGGGAGCTGGGTCTCTTTAGCCTGGAGAAGAGAAGGCTGAGGGGAGACCTTATCAATGCTGACAAGTATCTGAAGGGTGGGTTGAAGGAGGACGGAGCCGGACTCTTTTCAGCGGTTCCCAGTGACAGGATGAGAGGCAAGGGGCACAAAGTGGAACATGGGAAGTTCCACTCAAATATAAAGAAGAACTTCTTTCCGGTGAGGGTGCCAGAGCCCTGGAAGAGGCTGCCCAGGGAGGGTGTGGAGTCCCCTTCTCTGGAGACTTTCAGGACCCACCTGGATGCTGTCCTGAGTGACGTGCTCTGGGCAACCCTGCTTTGGCAAGGGAGTTGGACTGGATGATCTCTAGAGGTCCCTCCCAACTCTGACAGTTCCGTGATAACCTGTGATGGTTGAGCTGCTCCACATCTGTTAACAAGCTCCATTTTGATCTCCCCACAGATCCCTGCAGAAAATCATCCCCAAAGAGGAGGAAGAACCCAACCTGGTAAGGTTCCAGCTCGGGTGTTTGGCAAAGAGCAGTGTGAGCTGCTGCAGGACAGGGTGTGCTCTAACTGCCTTTTGCTTCTTAGAGTGACAGCAAGTCCCAGGGGCGAAGGCATCTGTCTGCCAAGGAGCGGAGGTGAGAACTTCTTCGTGTTTGCACTGAGGTAGATCCCTCCTCCTCCCCTGGTCTCCCCCAGGACCTGGGCATATTTTGCACCTCTGAGCTGGTCTGTGTCCATTGTCCACCCTGTGTTTCCAGTGTGGGTCCTGCCTGTGGGGTGGTGGCTCCTGTCCTTCAAAGTGCTGGTTGTGAACAGTTTCTTGTGTGTTCCTGGGTTCGAGAGGTTTTACTGGGGTGGGGTGATTTCCAGTGCCTCAGGTTGCCCCGTAGCCCTGTGGCAGGGAAGCAGGGTGGTAATTTGGGCAGGAGAGCGGCAGCCTCTCTCATCGCAAGAAGAGGCAGCGTATCAAGTGATTGTTTTCCTTAGAGAAATGAAGAAAAAGAAGCAGCAAAACGACTCTGAGAACTTGGAGCTGCCCGAAGAGAAGCAGAGAGAGACGGAGACACAGCCTCCCCCTGCTCCCAACACCAATAAGGGGGTGCCAGCCCCCCAGCCCATCAAGCGGGGCCAGAAGGTAGGCTGGGACCAGGGTTCCCCGTGGGTTGAGCTGTTGCCGTGTGACATGTGGACAGAAATAGCAGGTTTCTGTGAGATGTCTGTGTCCACCTGGTAGTTTTAGACTCTTGATGCTGCTCTTGGTGGTTTCAGGCTGACTGTGAAACCACAGTCTCTTGGGTTACTGGTGAGCTGCTCTGAAAGAGGTCCAGGAGACCTGGACAGAAAGTGCGTGTGGGGTCAGCATCTGGGTGGTTGTGGACGCAAAATGGCCAAAGTCCCCGTTTCTGAAGCTGTTGGTGTGTTTTCTTCTGCAGAGTAAAATGAAGAAGATGAAGGAGAAGTACAAGGACCAGGACGAGGAGGACCGGGAGCTCATCATGAAGCTGCTGGGGGTGAGCCAGAGGAATTCCACCCTCCCCTGTCTCTTGGGTGGCTGGCTCTGACCACTCTGTGTGACCACAGTCTGCAGGGTCCAACAAGGAGGAGAAAGGGAAAAAAGGCAAAAAGGGGAAGACGAAAGAAGAGCCGGCAAAGAAGCAACAGCAGAAACCCAAGGCTGCGCGTCGCGGCGCTGGAGGGGCCAAGGAGCCATTCCCAGCGGGAATCCTGCTGCACGAGTCGCAGGACCCAGCCCTGGAGGAGCAGCAGGACGAGAAGGTGAGCAGGACGCCCGCCTCTCCTCTCCTGTCCGTGCGTCTGTCCCTTCTCCCCCTCTGCCCTGGCTCTCCTGGCACCGCGTAGCTCCGTTCTCCCAGGGACGCCGAGCAGCTTTGGGGCCCAGTGGGGGACACCGTCCTAACGCCACAGCTCTGGGAGCCCGTCGGTGTCAAGAAGCAGCAAAATCCCTGCAGCAGTCTCTGCGCCGGCTGCCTTCCCAGCACCGCCGGGCAGCCCCGGGCCCTACCTTTGCTTTAAAATAAGTTAAATTCTCTTAGCGGTGAGAAGGTGCCTTTGCACATACGGCTGCTAGAAGAATTTATTTTCCCCAGGGGCTGAGGGGAGAAAAAAAGCAGTCGTGTGTGCTCCTTTCAGCTCGGATGTCTCCTTTGTTTGTCTGCACAGGAGGAGCAAGACCAGGATCAGCCGGCGGTGGAGGTAAATGCTCATCTTTGAAGCTCCGATTAGCGCTGAGGAGAAGGTTTCACTCCTGCTGGAAGCAGCAGCCCCCTCCCAGACCAGGTCCAGACCTTGGGCTCTGCTGTCACAGTCCCCCTCTTGCCCGCGACTGTTAGAACCCAGATTTATTGTATTTTTAAAAAAACGTAACCTCTTTTATCTTCCCTCCCTGCTTACCCTGTCCCTCCCCACTAGAAATTAGGGGGTGGCCACACTGGAGTGTGTCCCCTGCCTTGGCAACCCCCGGCCACGGTGGCACAGCACCACGCGGTGCGAGTTGCTCGTTAGCCTACGAGTTTATTTACATACAAGATTGCTTCAAAGTTTTCTATAATTACAGGCTGTGGGTGTCGCCCAAGGCTGGGAAGAAGCAGATTTCTTTAAATTCTTTAACGAAGGAGGATAACGGTTGTCGGGAGGGGGAAGCTTGTGGTGGGAGCCTGTGAAGTAACTCCATTTGGGGGTCTGGTTTTTGGGGTCGTTCAAAGCTAAATCCCTTCTCTTTCGAATGATGGGATTTTGGTAATCACAGACGGTCAGTAACGAGGCCTGGTTTGGTGTTTCGGTGCCAGTGAAGCGGGCGATAAAGCTAAATTCAGTACTTTTTGGTAACCCCGTCACGAGATGTGGCACAGGGCACCTGTGGGATCGCAGCTGGAAGGGGAGACCCTTCGGCCTCCCTCCCCAGGGAAGAGGGGCGGGAGAGAGGCAGGTTCCACAGGGAAGCCCCTTGGTCCCCTCAGGAAGGCGAGGCGCTGCTGGACTCCCTGACGGGCCAGCCCCACCCCGAGGACGTCCTCCTCTTCGCCGTCCCCATCTGCGCTCCCTACACGGCCATGACCAACTACAAGTGAGTCCCCAACACCCTCGGGGTGGGGGGGGTTTGGCTGCACCTGGGAATTACTCACAGAAACCTTTTCTTTCGCAAGGTACAAAGTCAAGCTCACGCCAGGCACCCAGAAGAAGGGAAAAGGTACCGTGTTCGAGCACCCCAATCCTTTTCATCCCGTTCAGTGCCCCATCTATTGAACCCAGCACCTTTTGACATATTGTTTGCATTTTTCCTGGTTTGTTTTTTTTTTTTTTAACAGCTGCAAAGATTGCCTTGCATAATTTTATGCAATCCAAAGAAGCTACTGTGAGGGAAAAAGACCTGTTCCGCAGCGTGAAGGTGACTAATTTCTATATCGTTTCTCTCCTACAAACACAACAGCAATAGCAGAGTGTCCAGTGGTGCCATTTTGGGGATAAATACTTCCAAAACCGAGTCTGCTATTGCTTTTTTTTTTTTTTTCCTAGCAGTGTTGTGTTTCTCAGTATTCCTGGGGAAAATGCAGGGCTTAGACTGGGAAAAATCATTAGAAATGGAGCCTCACGCGTAGCGCTGGGCCTCAGTTTCTCTCCTGTGCTGCTCTTGATCTAAAATAGCGTGTCAGGCAAAAGCACCATCTTTCTAGAAGCCCTCTAGTTTTGGGAGGGGAAATTCCCACCGGGTGAAGGTGTCGTCTCTGCTCAGACAGAACTCAGCCCAGCTCGGTGCAGTTTTCTTCTATTTTTCCTCCATTTCCTTCTCAAATCGGGCCCTCCCGGACCTGCCAGCAGGGAGAGGGCTGGGGCCTTGCCCTGACCTCGCAGCGAGCAGGGTATTGCCAGAGCAAGCCGATGTGTGGAAGCTTCACAAAAACCCATTAAGTCTTTAATTAATAAAATACGGCGTGAGAGCCTGACATCAGCCACCTTTTCTTTGGGGGGAAAGCTGGCAGAAACAGGCCCATCCGATGCGGAAGGCGGGGGGTGAGGAAGATGTTCCTTCATGCTTTTCTTCCCTGTTCAACTTCCCACCTCTAATGTTTTGCAGGACACTGATTTGTCAAGAAATATTCCCGGGAAAGTGAAAGTCTCTGCACCTCATCTCCTGAACAGGAAAAAGAAGTGATTCCGTACTTTGGGTCGCGTGGTCGGAATCCAGCACCTGCAGCCAGGACAGACAGAGGGACGGAAGGACGGACAGGCCTTCCCTGGCTGTCCTTAGCGTCACTGAATTGAGCTTTCCACGGCGGCCGGCAGAGGAGGACGGGTTCCCGCAGCGTGGTTTAGGTGGACTCTTTACCAAATCTATACAAATAACATAAACACCTGCAAGTAAATGGCTGGCGCTGGGTCAGTGCTGTCACCTCCGGCTCCTCCTCCTTTGAACGCCGGAGCCGAGCGCTCCCTCCCCGGCTGCCGAGATTTGCCGCAGCAAAACTCTTGCCGTGTTGGTTTCTGCCTCTTTCCTCTGACAGGGGCTGGGGTTTCAGTGCAAAAAGCTTCATTTGGAGAAAAGGTAGATTTTGATTTTCCCCCAAATGTGCCCTGGGCTGTGAGGAGGTGGGGGGTGAATTCCCAGCCCTCCCTAGCGCCCGCTCCCAGCAGCACAGCCGCACCGTGCCCAGAATTACTGCCCCAGGGAGGTGAGGAGCAGGCAGGGAAGGATCCGGAGGGTCGGAATAAACCCCCGTGTGCTGTGTCAGCACCTCCCAGAGACGGGAGACCACCGCTCCGAGGGTCTGCACCGCGTAACTCCAGCTACAGCTCGCGCAGGAATTACAAGCCAGGAGTTATTTTGTTCTAGAATTCAAACTTTTTAATTATTTTTTTTTTCTTTTTTCTGAGGACAGCGTAAAACATGATTTCACCCCTTCCCCACAGCAGCAACAGCCTGTTCCTTGTCCCCGGTGTCACCTGCTGGGGCCGAGTCAGCAAAGGTCAGCGACACGTGGACAACAGGCTCAAGCACTTTCACTTACACTTTCTCAGGGCAGAATATCTGCTACCTAAGGTTCACAATTGAAGTTACACAACATAAAAGAGTTCCAAAAAAAAAACAAACCAAACCAAACCCAACCTACGCAGGAGCAGAGGGCAGCGGTGCTCGAACAGCTGAGGCTTTAGCGACAGGTTGACCGACTCCGACACAAACGTACAATTTCCAGGGCTCTTCCCCCCCGCTCCCAACCCCAGCCATCTTCAGCCTCCGCTAAAGCAGCTCTCCTCTTCGTGGGGTCCCTCTATCTCCTGCTCAACCCCTGGGGACTCGGAACACTCCCACCCCCATCCCACCTCCCTCCAGGCGGACAAACCCAGGCCTAGTTTTTAGCTCAGGCAGAGGCTGCATCTCCACTCGCCTTAAATACATTTATTGCAAACGAACATATTTGACACAAAAATAGGTTCTCTCTAGGCCATTCACATGCAACTTAAGAGGCGAGAAGCGACTACTGACGAGGCTAGGGACAGTTAACCTATACAAGTTGAATGTTTTGCCACGCTCCGTGAGGTTATTCCGTCTTGGAGCCGCTCGTGGGCGGGCGCCGGCCGGGGAGGGCTCAGGAGCCCGAGGTGTTGTTGCTTCCGAAGCGCTGGTTGACGCTGTGCAGCAAGTGCTTGGGGAGACAATTCCAGGAACTGGCCAGTATCTCCTTAAAGCAAATGACGGCTTCCAGGCACAGCCTGGGGGAGAGGGAAACACGGCCGGAATTAGCACCGGGAGGAGGGAAGCTCAGCCCCTACAGCTACTGAGGGAGGGCTGCCTCTTGTCAGTGCCAGAGGCGTTTCTGACAGGAATCACAGAATCTTCTAGGTTGGAAGGGACCTTCAAGATCATCTTGTCCAACCATCAACCTAAACTCTGATAAAAATAAACACCCACACAACAAACAAAATGCAACACCATCACTAAACAAGCACCACGGCAACCTGTCTTTTGAACACCTCCAGGGATGGTCCCTCAACCACCACCCTGGGCAGCCCATTGCTCCCTCCTCTCAAAATTGGCTGCTGTTCCTTAGGGGAAGGGATGTTTTCAAGTGTTTTAAGGACATAAATGCATCTAGCGACAACCCTGGCGCTACTTGGGTGGGGAACGTGACAGTTTAAGGGCAAAGCCTGGCTTTTCTTACCTTACGAGAGATCTCGGTTGTAGAGAAAAGACAAGTATTTCGTTACTGTGAGCCTGGGGGTGGGGAGAGAGAGAAGCAGTTTGGTTACGTGGTGTCAGGGTATCACAGCAGGAGCCAAACCCACCCAAACGGCCCCGGGAGAGGACAGCCAAGGGCACCGCTCCAGGAGTGAAGAGGCTGGTGGTGGGGAACGGAGTGGACTTCACGTACGAAGGCAGGAGAGAGGCCGAATGCAGAACTGCTCCCCAAATCCTCCAACGTGGGGAGTTACGGGCACTCGGGGAACTGCTATTCCAGCAGGTGGAGGGGAACAGCCCCACGTTGCACCAGGGGAGGTTTAGGATGGACATCAGGAAAAATTTCTTCACAGAAAGGCACGATCAGTTAAAAACCCACGAGGCTAGGCCTATTCTTTGGATGCACATAAAGACGGTCTCTGCCAGAGCCCAGCTGCTGGCGCACAGAGTTACACCACCCGTGTTTGCCACTCGCCCGTTCCAGCTGACACCCACTGGTTCTTACACCAGAAGGTGCTCGTACCGGTCTCCAACACCAACTGGTGTTTTTTCCCCCCTGTCCCGGCTGAAGAGCAACCCCCTGCTCAGCCTGTTCTCTCCTCACTCCTGCAGTGCAGGAATTACTCTGGGAGGGGCTCCCTGAAAACACCCCCCCATGAGAAGCAGAGGGCAAAGCTAAAGAAATAATTGGGAGATAAGAACTGGCTCCAAGCGAAACGCATCCGTGAGGGAAAGTTTGTTTGTTTAAATAATGAATAATGACCTGGTTTCCAGCAAAGCAGCAAGAGGTTTCCCCTTCCAGCTTTGTTTATGCACCTTTGTCAGTTCTCATGAGGTCGCACAAGCGTTTCACGCCCGCAACGAGCCCCCCCCCCCACGGGAAGGGCTGGGGAAGGGAAAACTCGAAATAAAACTTACAGCTTTAGAATGGGCGAGTAAGTTGTTGGCACAGCCCCCGAAGACGATCACCTCTCCCTCCTCGCTTGCACAAGCCGTGTGCCACAGCCTAGGAACAGGAATCGGCGCTGCCTTTACAGCAAAAAAACCCACCCCCGCCCGATATCGTGCCTTGGGGAGTTGCACTGAAAGTTAAGAGGGGGGGGCTGGCCCTTCCAGCAGGGCGCTGGAGACACGACTCATCCAACGGGAGTTTGTGGTGGGAGGAGGAAAACCGGTCAGCAAACGCTGGGCTGGGGAGGGTGTCGGGGTTAGAGCGGGGCATGTCCCGGGTGTGAAACCCACAGACTTTGTGTTTTCAGGTCCCGCTCGAGTCAGAAGACGGAACGAAGGCCGTCAGTCGGATTTGGTTTTGCTCTCCTTAATTTCGGGGAAACCAGGGATCTCACACGGGTGTTCAGCAACAACACGGCCCCGTCCTGCTGCTCCGAAGTGGGGGGAAAAGCAGGTGGGGGGGCAGCTCGGCCAGGAAAACACCCCCCTCCTCATCCCCACCAAAGGGCAGACCGGGAAGAACCACTGCTAATTTGAATTAATTTATCCTCGGCTCAGAAGGCGTCCCCACACGAGCCGGATCAGGGTAACTCACGTGACACGAGTGTTTTTGACGCCCTACAAGCGCATCGTGGTAGTTTCGATGCTTTTAAATTGCAGGTCGTCACCTCCAATTTACTCGGCAGGAAAACAAAAGCGTGCTGGGTGTGCACAGGATTAGCCACCAGCCGGGACGCTCCCCCGGGTGCCACCTGTCCCTGTCCCATTTCCTGGAGGACAGGAACGTGGAGGTTCCAGCTCAGGGGCCTCCGCAGCCAGAGCAAACCCTAAATCTCCGCTTTTCCTGCTCTTTTCCAGCCCCTGAGCCTCGCGCTGCCTCCAGCCCCGCTCCCGCAACGGTGTTCAGCTCACGTTTCGGGTGTGCGTTTCCAGGCCTCCCCTACCTTGGTTTTTCAGAATAGTTGTGCTCAAACTGTATCCACTCGTTCTTGCTGATACAATAAATCCAGGCATCACCTGAAAACAAGCAAAACCCCAAATACAAACAATATTCTGTTAATTCTTCCATGTTTGCTGCAACACACACGTAATCCGGTTAACACAGGCCATTTTTGTTCTCAAATAAATCAAGTTTTTTAGGAAAAACCCTACAAAACTATTTGAAAACAGGCCTTTAATAATGGTTTCTGGGAGCAAAGTCAGAAGGGAGACCTGCAAAACTCTTCCTAATTGCAATTTACATTAGATACATTTTTTTTAGAGCAGAATAGTTTCTATTAATAACAGTGTCTCGACACACTCGGTGACTCCTGCTCTGTGAAACGAGCTGTTGACCGTAAGGAGCTGGATCACAAGAGCATGGAAGGAATGTAGGAAGAGTTTGAGGTGAGCTGGCAGTAATTCAAGCTTCTGTGCACAGCTGTTCTAAGAACACAAAGACAAGGTGAAATCCTTTTGGAATGACTTACTTAAAGGCTGCTTGTCCGTGGTGAATCCTCCGAAGAGGAAGAGGTGATCGGAGGAAATTGGTGTTAAGGAATGCCAGGATCGGCCGACGGGGCAGATGCCTTGCGTGATTCTGCAATTCAGTACAAACACCACAAATCACACCCGCGCTGCAATAAAATGCTGCTGCTCTTTTCTGCTCTGGTTATTTCTGAGGTATTTGGAGGATGGAGCTTCGTGCTGCGCAGAGCTCACGACCCGACAGCAAGTTTAATTTCTTTAGACACAGTAAAAGAATTTTACTCGTACCAATACTTAAAAATGCCTGAGAGCAAGAGTCAGCAGCTGCTCAGGAGGATCAGTTCTGATCCAGTGTACTTACCTTCTGCATTTACCAGCTTCTACTAGAATGATTACAGAATCCCAGAATGCTATGGGGTTGGAAGGGACCTCTGGAGATCATCTAGTCCAACCTCCTGCCAAAGCAGGTCCACCCAGAGC
>JAOXNO010000041.1:2446443-2473898 GCA_028565335.1 Limnodromus scolopaceus | reverse complement strand
GCCAGGTTGGAGGGGGCTTGGAGCAACCTGGTCTGGTGGGAGGTGTCCCTGCCCGGGGCAGGGGGTGGGACTGGATGAGCTTTAAGGTCCCTTCCAACTCTAACCATTCTGTGATTCTAAGAAACCATCCCATACTTGTCAAATGCAGGACATGGTACCGATGCTAAAAAAAACCCTCCACAAAACTGACACAGATCTAACGGTGGGGGAAGGTGGACAGTCCCAGCCATGGCTTTGTGCAACCAGGCAAAGCCAGAGAGGTGAGGAGGACCTTGGTGACACCAAACCCTGCACCCGACCAGAATCCTTGTCCTGTCAGATTTTTAATATGAATTGCTCCAATGGTGGAGGCATCGCACCACCCTCCGTAGCTGATTCTTGAGCTTTAATTATGCAGTAAATCAGATAAGCCTTACCCACGCCTCAACGAATTCAAGTTAACCAGATTTTTGCTGAGCCCTCCCCAGCGATCAGCAGGCTTAGATTTTATTTTTTTTTTTTTAAATAAATTAATGCATACTGGGCAAATTCTGTCGTCCCCCCCCAGCAACGTTGCAGTCCTGTACTGAATCGCTTCTGACAAGTCACCGCGACCCCCACTTCTCTGGGGCTCTGTCCCTCAGGACACCCCGACCGCCCCGCGTTGGGACAACCCCGACAGATGTCACCTGCCGGGCCACCCCCGTCACACAGGCCCGTAACGCAGCGGCCGAGCGACGCGCCATCCCCGCACCGACCAGACCCCCCGAGCGCCCCCTTCCCTCCCCCGCCTTCTGACAGGGCCTGATCCCCCCCTCACCGACCGCTCCTCCTCGCTCCGTCCCCCGTCCCGGGAGGCCTCGACGAGCCGCCTCCCCGGCGTCCTACCGCGGCGGGGTCTGGGGGCCGCCCGCTCCTTCCCTCCCTCAGCTCAGCGGGACGCGCGGCGTCAACATCCGCCGCGGGGCGGCCGCTTCCGGCAGCGCCGCGCAGGCGCAGTCCCGGCCCCGGGCGGGCCCGATCCCGGGGGCCGGGGCCTCGGAGGGGTGCGGGGACGGTACCGGGGCCTCGGAGGGTTGTCCGCTCCGGTGGCCGGCGGAGCCGCACGGCCTCGCCGCATCCCCCTGAGGGAGAGACCCGTCTGGGGACCGGGCCGGGCAAGGGCGATGCTGCGGGGCGTTACCGCAGCCTCCCCTCCCGCCCCCCAACCTGTGGGACCGACAGATTTTGGGGCGTTTCTTTTGATCCCTAAAGCCGACTTTCTGTATTCCGTAAATGGTTAAACTGTAGGGAATGTTCCTTTATAGAAGAAATGTAGCTATTTCCTTTCAAGGCGTCGGTAAGATGAGAAGGGATGGCTGTGGCCTTGAGAAGATGGTGGCCCAAGACAGGGGTGCCATAAATATGGGCATTGTCTGACAGACCAGGTGGTAGCAGGAAGATCATTAGTTTTAATGGCTAATTAAGTAGTGAGAATGTTTTGCCAACATGAAAAGCCAGCCAAAGGACAGATGGAGAGGATGAAGAGGGAGAAACAACCCTTGCTCAGGGTGAGGATCACCAGAAGGAGCGACTACTCATGCCCCAAACCTCATTATAATATGTCAATGAGTTCTCAGAAATTTAATGAATATGCTAATGTTTTCTTGGCATTATATTGAACACGTAGACCTGGCGTGTATAAATTTGGCTTGATGACAGCATTTGGGGTGCACAAGAAGAGGAGCAATGCCCCACGCACCCAGCACCACCATAAAGAACAGCTGCTTTCTGAAACTTACAAACTTTGAGTCTTAAGAGAGTTTTCTCTGCCGGTTTGTGGTAACACTTTGTCACCAGAAACCCGCCTTAACCCAGAGACACCAACTTCTCGGTTAAAAGGAGCCACCAAACCTACTAAATGTTGGCTTGAAGTTAGGGCTTGGCTGCAGTTCCCTGTCACAAAACCTCCCTCGATGCCATAATTTTGCTCCCAACCCTCCTTCCCCCGATTAATTAAGTTTTGCAGAGCGTAAAAATGTCAAGAACCACTCAAAACTTGTCTCTTGATTCAACTATAAAATTTTAATGACTTGTGCTCCTGTTAACTAAATTTTTGAAACAGAAAAATAGCAAGTACTACATATGCTCTTTTTAAACAATAAATAAGCATATTTCTTTTTTTAAACAAGAATTAAATATAAACTTTACACATCCAAAATACAATATACAACCTATTTCAAAAGGGACTCGTCGCTAACAGAAAGGCAGTAAAACCAGGTTGTGAAACTGGGTGGGAGCTTTTCCTATACAAATGCTGCTCCTGCCAGAATTTTCCCAATTCCCACCCGAATCGCATCGATTTTCCTTCTTGGAGTTGTTCGACCGGACACTGGCATGGTGGGATCTGGTGGAATCAATGGGATCAGGTGGTGGTAGCAGATTAGTTGCCTTTAACGAAGCGTGAATCTTCCAAAAACACGGGCGTTGGACTCATTTTCCCTTTTCAGAAGGGCCACTGGGATGAGGCTGCGGGAAGGTTCTAGGCTTAATCCGTGTTTTATCCAACTGGAAACATTCTGTATCATCCATCACCTTCAAAAAGAACCAAGTCGTAGGGACTGTCTCGTGAAGAGCACAACAGCAGAAGTTAACCATATATACAAAAGGGAAGTTTTGATCAGTTTTGTTGTTTTTTTTTCTAGAACGCAGGAAATGAAAGAGATTTCTGTAAAAAAAGGATTTCTTTCTTCTCAAACTTCACTTCAGAAACTCAGCTTTAACGTACGTTTCTCCCGCTGCCTGGGGAAATGTTCACTAACAAAAAGACTCTGCTCGTAGGCTTGGACAGACACCAGAGCATTCCACAGTTTTGTTGCCGCCTCGTTCATGTGGAATTTAGTTGGCTTTGTCTTTCCGTTTGGGCTTTTTTCTCTCGCCGGTGGGTAACCGCCGCCCAGAAGGTGATTTTTTTCAGCACCTGCTGCAGGAGTTTGGACGGCAAACACGGAATCTGCGACTTCAGGAGAGTGGCGTTTTTGCCAATGCAGTCGAGACACAACCTGAAGGAGAAGAAAAAAAAAAAAAAAGAAAAAAAGAGCAGTATTAAAGTAAATGGTCTATATTATGAAGAGCTGAAGTAAAAGCGCAGTGTCGCAAGGATTTACGCCAGACTCGGCACCAGCAGCCTCAACTCACCTGAGGAGCGAATAAGGCTGAGTCTGAAATATCAACAAGTCACTGCAGTGACCCTGAGCAAGAGAAACAAAGAACCATCAAAATGACAAACATCTTCTCTCAGAAATACTGCTGGTTTCTAGATTAATGTAGCATTTATTACCACATGCGTAATTTAAAAACTGAGAATGCTTAGTTTTTCTGGGGGTGTTCAGCCTGGAGAAAAGGAGGCTGAGGGGAGACCTTCTCGCTCTCTCCAACTCCCTGAAAGGAGGGGGTAGCCGGGGGGGGTCGGTCTCTTCTCCCAAGGAACAGGCGATGGGACAAGAGGAAACGGCCTCAAGTTGCACCAGGGGAGGTTTAGGATGGATATTGGGAAAAATATTTACACTGAAAGGGTTATTAAGCCTTGGAATGGGCTGCCCAGGGAAGTGGTGGAGGCACCATCCCTGGAGGTGTTCAAAAGCCGGGTTGACACAGTGCTTAGAGACATGGTTTAGTGATGGTTTTTATCAGAGTTAGGTTGACGGTTGGACTAGATGATCTTAAAGGTCCCTTCCAACCCAGACAATTCTATGATTCTATAAAGAATCTGACTAACAAATTCCTTTTTAGCAGCCTAACAAAGGCAGGAAAACCTCCTCATAAATTACTTTACGAGAACCCGGTAATATCACCAATTGTATTAACTTCATTTTATATCTATTTTAATTATTACGGTGTTAGGATTTCATTATTCAATTTACTGACTGTGTCCATGAAATGCAAGTCGTCTTTGCTTCCACCGAACACCATCACTTCTCCTTCTTTCCCAAGGCAGGCTGTGTGCCACAATCTAGAAATAAAATTATAAATAGAATTAAGTGACCGAGTAAGAACACACAGTTGAGTGTTATCAGCAAAACAAATCTAAAAACCACATGGTTTTAAGGGTTTCAGAGAAGCAGGAAGATTACTGGCATATTCACCTCTTCACCTCACACAGACTCTCCTCCATTCTTTGTATTCAGGTTTCTTTTCAAAAGGCTCTTCTGCTCTAAGGACAGCAGTTCCTTCAAGCCTCACTGGCCTCATTACTTACCCAGAAGAATTTTACAATTTTAAATAATTTTACACGTTGCTCTGTGAGCGGCAGAAACAATATAAAGCCTGTTCTTTATCAACCTGTGTCTCAAGGCAGCCCCTATGGAAGAATGGAGAAAAAGCACCAGAGCACAGCGATTGCCGGAATCTCCCTCTTCTCTTTGGCCATTTTTATTTGCACAGAGGATGTCGGGACTTAGTAACTCTGAGCTTCCCATTTTTTTCCTCAAATATTATGGAAATGGGTCAATTGATTCATAACGTACACGGGAAGGAGAGGCTGCCAGGCATGAAAAGAGCACAATAACAGAACCCCTACTTCTTAGAAAACTAAGAGAAACACATTAGTTTAAAAGCCTTCAGAGGTAAAAAATAATACCTTAAAATATATTACTCGTTACTTTAATGATATAAAAGGAGAGAGCAATGTGACTATCCATCTCATGAGAATTTTGCTGAATGATTACAGTTCATACAGACCAATCTATTTTCATCATTATTTGACTTTTCCGTACTCCAGTTACAGATACTTTCTCTTATCACGACTTCAACAACACGTTGCAGTGGGAAACTTTTAGGAAACAAAGTAACTGCACAAAATATGCTTTTGCCAAGAACAGCTTTGCTTTTCCATATTTTTTTTTTCATTTTTTCACCATTTCTTGAATTCATAACTACAATTCTAGTGGCTTTAAGTCAGGGGGGTTTTCCGTCCTGACTCTTATCCCCAAGCACTAGGACGAGAGCTTCAGAACACAAGTGATCTCCTTTCCAGCTTTACGCTTCCCCCCAAGATTCCTGGGGATCGTTTTCTGGGTGTCAGTTACTTCCATCACGCCCCACAAGTTTTGTATTGTGCATATAAAAGCACATGATATAAAATTAAATACCAACCCAAACTTGACTGATACGGTCTGACTGGTATAATCTTGCTTTACCAAGGATTCTGCTACTTGAGCAGCGACACCTCGCTAGATTTATTTTTTTTTATTATTAGCAGATCAAAATCTATGATTTTTTTCCCTAGTGTGTCACCACGGAAGGAAGTTTCACAAGATGAGTATCACCACAGAGCTCTGGCCCTTTAAGTCTACTTAATCCAAATAATAGGCCCCGCTGGAACTTTCACGCAGAAGTAAACGTTCTCGCTTTCTTACTCCATTCACATCAGTAATTATTCCCCGTTCTCCTTAGGCTAAACTGTATCCCACCTTTTCTCTTCCTCATACCTGGAGATAGATCTGTCTCTGCCTTATCTGCTTTAGGGAAACTCGGGCCTGGACATCGTCACCGAAGAACTGGGGAGGCCTTTCCTGCCTGGGCTCTGCTGACATCCTAGCTCGCAACCTGATGCTTTTTCTACAGACTGACAGAGTTTACGTCCTCTCATGCTCTAACTTATCACCTAAACATTCTAACAAAGCACGTTATTTAAATTATACACATGCTGAATCGATACAACCTTTTTTTTTTTTTTTTAACACAGCTCTTCTATCCAGAATAACAGAATTACGCGGTAAGGAAAACACTGGGAACGTACGTTAAACATACAATTTGTTCTCTGTTTTAACCTGGCATGCAAAGTGTTAGCCCAAGTACAACAGAAAGAGGGAAAGTATTTTCTACCAACACAGAATGACAGATCTATAACCTGGAAGACAATTTTTTTTAGAAATTACTAAAAAAGAAGGATGAAGGAAATGATTCTTTACAGAATTTAAGGAGGGAATTAATTCTGCAGAAGCATCAGTAAAATACACTAATGCATGTGCGACAGACCATGTATTAATATAAAATAATATAAATATATAAAAGTACACATATATGTATTACTCCCAGTGCATTTTAAGTCCTGCCCTAGAGTCATATGGGCATTAGAACTGACTTAAACCTTTTTCAGCTGCAGAGATGCTGCAGATCCCTGTAAGAACAGGGGTACAATTATGGGACAAGTAATTACTTAACACTCAAATTAGTTCAATATATAGACAGGCTTTTGCTATGGCACCTTTTATCCATGTTTTCAGGACTTCCTGAAAAAGGTTATTGAAGTTTTGGGGTTTTTTTTTTTATGAAGTTTAATTACGAATTGCATGTCAGCAATTAACTTTTACGAGACCATCCATGTAAAGAACTGAACACATGGTCCCCGACCGCTAATAATGCGCTTTGTTACTTAAGGCAGTCACCAGTCCCTTCATATATCAGGTCACTAACTGTAAAAAGAGAAAATATTCTATGAAGCTAAGAGATAAGTTTATTTGGGCTTGAAAGAGTTTGAAATATAAGAAAGCAGAAAACTTGGTCTAACAGTGCTGTTGTATTTAGAAGACACCCTAGAATAGGACAAAACAGGAAGAAAATTAACGGAGGTAAAGATACTTCAGTAATAGGAAACGGAACATAAGGCAGGAAGCAAAAGCCAGACCAGCATCACACACTATACTAAAAGAATGATACAGAATTGTGCTGAGAGTACCTGGGTGAATATATACAATGAATTCCACAAAAAACTGAGTATTTACTGTCTACAGCAAGCCAATTCAATCGTAGTTACATTACAAATACAGAGAAAGCTTCAAACACTGCACTGCATTGAAAGAAAAAAAAAAAGACTGTGCTCTGCTACAGCCAGGACCTGTTTTCAATGGCAGCTTCTGGGTCAGAATAGGAAACTTGATTTTTTTTTTTTTAAGTCAGAAAGAATCTATCTTTTCTGTGGTCTTAAACTAGAGGGAGAAGGGGAACATAGGTGGAAGAGACAGTGCTGTTGCCAGTAGGAACAACAGACGTGCTGGAACAAGGCCCTTTTTGGTTGGCAGTTAAGTCCTCGAAGGAACAAAACTCCACAGTCATTTACCGTGCTCTTTGGTACGAAATTCAGTTTTGCAAAACTGTAATTATAATTAGCTGCTTCTGCTCAGGAAAAAAAAAAATAATCCAAGGTATTTTATATTACTTTTGAACCTTGAAAGGTGCATCAACGCCTCTATGGTTGTCTCCCCTGTGTTTCTAATCATGGATCAACATTAATCAATTTCTATTATTCTCATAGGTTATTAATTCCTCAGAAATTGTGTGATATACATTTTCTTATATAAAAGTAATTTGGCTATAGGACACCAGGTTAGTTGGACACCCAGATCCTTCACCACAAAAAAGTATTTTAATGCAAGTAAGCATCAACTGTAACACAGACAGTAATAATGCTGTATCAGGTATGAAGGAACATAAGTTAGTAAAGCAAACTGTTCAATCATACTGCATTCATTTTCTAAAATATTCTTATAACATAGTTTAAGAATACTGTTCACTAATTTAAAACTACTTAATTTTTTTAAATGCCTACATTTCAGCAAGTATTCTCTATTTTTGTATACCTAGGCCTACTCTTAGGCAAATGGGTAAGTTGTTTCCATCCATTCGTTGTAATGCTGTGAATCCAGCCATCACCTACAATATAAAAACATACATTAGTACTTCTTCTTGGAACGAAATATTACCTTTTTTATTTATACAAAAAGCTCTATGTTTTAAGAGTGCATTATATTAAGATAACAGTAACATCATCACACTAGCTTGGATCTTTTCAGTCTTTGTAATTCAACTTAATTCAGTCACAGAAAGCTCACTTCATTGAGATCTGGAATTAAAATACACTCACTTTTTTTCTTTTGGATACATGAGAAAATCGCCCCTCCCAGTGGAATATATCTCTGACACACGAATTTTCACTAATGTCACATTTTTTTATGAAAATAAGTTGCCTTTTGTCAGCATAAGACTATCCTACTCCTACTTTATGTTTTGTAGCTGTGATTTGTTATTCATCCACAAATCTACATTATGTTGACATTGTTATTTGTATTTTCTTCCTGCAACTGCTGTTGGTATCAAAAGTAACCCCTTGTTCGTATCAAGCCACGTGAGACTCTTGCCTTTATTCTTTTAGATGACATTCAGCTTGATGAAAGATTTATTATCATACGTTCTCTTTGTCCTACACAACGTGCTCCAATAGTTCTATAAAAATAATAAAATGGCTAGAGAAATATTCAAGTGCCCTGAAAATTCTGTAACAAGATTTAGGTCTAAGTAGTTTGAGAAAGATAACAAATGCGCACAGCATAGGAGGTTAGTACAACAGAATGATAATCTCTAAATTACTTACTTAGAGGAACATTATCAGAGCTTAGTCCACCAAAAAGGAAAAGTCTGTCATCTCCTATCGGCGTCAGTGTGTGCCAAGATCGATCTTTTGGTTTCTCTCCACTGATATTAATTCTTGGTGAAATAAATAAACAGAAAGAAATTTTCAAAGAACGGTGAAAATTAATCTGCCAGAAAACATCAAAGTGAATTTAGTTCGTCCCTAGAACAAGCCTGGATATTTTCCCAGCAGAAAAGCTGCATTTACACAATCTGAATTTACTCTTGAGCAGGGTTCAAATCTAAACAAAGTAATTTCTTGCAGTAACTGTTCTCTAAACAATCAGTTACGTAAATATCAAATGTCAGCACAAAAGCATTGATTGTTATTTTCTTTCTTTGTTCACTAAAGCCACTACTTAACCTACAACTAAGGCACTTGGACAGCAAAAAAAGGACTCTATACTCAAACTCTACGGTGCATGTAGGTAAACAGACTTGGTTATTTGAGATAAAAATTAGTGAATCCTGATGGGCTACAGTCTCTCTGAGGAAAATGATCTTAAATGATACAAGGATTGTGGCTTCACCTTTTATCCAAAAGCTACTACTCTCCGACCATTGTCCCTTTCAACACAATGGTGGGTCGCCCAAACTTGGAGATACATTTTAGGAAAAAGTTGGAATTCCAAAGTACAAAAGAGATCTAGATTTATTATTCAAAAAATCTGTTTATGCTACAAAAATACATATTTGATGTTGGTCTCATTTTAGCTGCAGGGTTAGGTGTGCTCGAGATGAGAATCTGAACAGTAAAGAACCTGAACATAAGGGATTCCCTCTAGTGGGTGGCCTGGATTCACATCACCTGAATTTAGGTGCTTTGGTGTGCCCTTGTCTCAGGAGGATCCCAACAGAGAAGAAGCAGGACCTCCAGACGGCCCCAGCCCACCTGGTATCTTGATATTAAGCAAAGCGACAACTTCTGTTGTAAAAAAATCCTGAAGTTAGACCCAAAATCTAGGCCACCACACACTCAGCGTGTCCTCATTGGAGAAGTGTGATGGAAAAAGCAGGGGCAAACACCTGTAAGCTCTCCTGGGGGGTCAGAATCTTACTCGGATACTGTCAGTGCAGGTAAGAAGGGAATGTTTAATCCAGGTGGATCATATCTCAAAAAACCAGTTTATTTTTATTTTTTTCCCTCCACTTCACTGAAGTGAGGTGAGTATAATACACACAGGTGTGTGCTCAATCTACAACGCGAACAGCATAGACTGAGACAGTCATCTAGATCTCCTTTATAATCAGTGAAAAGAAACAGGGCCTTGAAAAGCACAACTTGTAATTTATTTCAGATGTCTAACTTAACAGCAGTTGTCCCGTGCCCAAGAAGCGCCTGTTTCTCTTAACTGAGCACAGAGGAAGCCCAGGGTGAGTAATAGAGGCATCTGCAGCTCAGTCAGAGGAATTTCAACGCTGGTGACTGCTAAGCAGTCCTCCATCTGGAAGCAAAGGCTGAAGAATCGTAGCTAATTAAACAGTGATTGCAAAACTGTCCTGCTAAATTTGGTACCTAAGTTGGAGCCAAGTCACAATGTCTGAGCGGCTGCTTTGCACAGCTCTTGTATAAGATGCTTCTAAAATTGGTAAGAGAGGCAGACTGTGCTGAGATCCAACAGGTTTTGATGTTTAGAAAAATATATACCAGATACCCATGGGTGATAATGTTTCAATCTTTCAAGCTACCAATATAAAATAATATCACAATAACAGAAATAACAATATTGAAGGTGTTGAATAACAGGTCAGTGGAGCTCAGGGAAGACAAGGTAACTTCTGGGTAGTGGTAATTAAAATAAATATTATAATTTATGCTGGAAGATATTCCTGGATTCATACTTACACATATTCAGGAAAGGTGTATTTCATAGTCTTTTATTAAATTACTATTAGGTTACCTCAAGAATAGGAACAGAACAGTGGTTATCACCCATCCCCTACTGTTTAGGTAACGATATACCCACTGATTCTATACCTGCAGGAGGCACTATCCTAAATGCTACATGCAAACAAGTAAGTCTTAGGAAGTATAATGATGCCAGATTTAGTTTAAAAATGAAATATTTAGGTGATGCTTTTTACTTGGTTTTTAAAAAAATGGTTAAGATGCTTATCTTGGAGGCGGGGAGATCTCTCTTCATTCTGTACCATAATGAGCCAACTACAGCTAATAAAAACAGTATTCAAAAAGACATGAAAACTAAAATTCCATACGGATAAATGTACTCGTCTTGAAAATGATAGTGTTAAATCACTACATGCTGTGCTTAAAATAGCATCATCAATGCTTTGGTGCAGAACAGAAAAAGCTTAGTAACCACTATCAAATTAAATTAAATTGAAATCACAATATAACAGCTGTTAAAGTAGTCCCCAAACTCCCATTCTCCTCTTCGAAAAAGCTACAAAATTAGCACTGGAACTATTTAACAGTATGTTTCAATCTGCTGTATTCTACTTGAAATGTTGTTATAGAGAGAAACCTACCTTCCAGACCAAGTCCAAGTGTCTAAATTCAGGCAGTGCAAATCATTCATTCTAGTTTGCTAAAAGAAATAAATAAAAATCCCAGTTGTGTTATATTAAAGCAAACAATGAGCAAAATATTTCAGTGAGGCCTTCTCAGGAGAGAACATTCCAAGTAACAATATTTTGAAGAAAACTGTACCCATGTGGCTTAAACCAACTCTGGATTATGTGGCAGATGAAAAGTATTTCTTCTCAAAAACCCCATGCAACTCTCAGGAAACTCCCTGTCAGGAATATTTACATTAATGCAATGGCAGCATGGGGCCAATTTTAGCTTCTAATAGGAGTTTAATAGCGAAGAACTATGCGATACTCAGTTCCTGCAAACCTATTCCATTTTTATCCATAGAATTCATGGTAGGTAATTGCAGAAGGTTTATTACTCTACCTATATTCTCCTCTCACTGTTTTCCTTTGCGTTCTGATCAGAATTATGCATCCTCCTGCCTGGTGGCTTATTCCTTGAAATATTCTAGTTGCTACTGTCACTCAGTACATGACATCCCACAAAAAATTCATCAATCTGTGTTTTTCTCTCTGTTTTTCTCTGTCTCTCTGAAGGCGAGCCCTTTCACAATATTATGACTAGAAGCAAGGTTTTATGACCCTTTAGCATTTGCCATAAAAATACTAAAATGTGTCAATAAGAACAACAGGAAATCAATACACTTGAATATCTGCCTCTCTTTTGAGATGAAGATACTAATTGCCTTGGGAACATTAAGGTGGGGGGAAATATAAGAAAGAATTTCTTGGCTTCAGATTGCAGCAATATTTTCAATGGCTCCCAAAACACTCAACTGATATTTGTGATTCTTCTGGGTACTACAAAACAGTATCTGAGAAGTAGGGAAATGTATCTTGCCTTACCTTACAATTTCTTTTCTCCTAGGGTAGTCCATAGATCTATTAGAATAAGCCTTTCTCCAGCTTGCAGATCCTTTGAGGCAGAAACTAGACTCGTCATTTAAGTCAGAGCAGGAGTGGTTTTACCCCCGAGAACTCAGCCAGTTAGTGAGTTTGAGAGACTTCCAAAGCTGTCCATCGGAGCTAGGGTTAGTCTCTCCAGGTATTTCAGGAAACAGCAAGGTTTTCAGGATAGCTACAGGCTCCTCTCATCAAGTGCTAGCCCTTTTCTGTCCAAGGGAAGAAGATCTTAACTAGCATTTTGGAAATGCCTTCAGAGAGGCCAACGGGCTAAAGAAAAGCAGAACGTCAGGGCTTTTGTGCATCGCCTGAGAAACTTTATCCCTGCAAGAGGGCGAATATAACAATAAAGCGTGGTCCAACTGACAGCTAGTGGAACAGATCTGTCTTCCATGACAAGTCTATTCAGTTTCCTGCTCCTTCAGATGGCTTTGAAGGCAATGAGGAACAATTATACAAGCAGAAAGCAAAATGCAATTACTGAGTATCTTCTGCTGTACCTATACAAAGCCCTTGGGGTAGGGGTGGGGGGGAAGCAACATACTGGCCTCTAGAACTAAAAATATTTAATCATCTTGGAATAACACAGTTCAATATGGAGGACATCTATTAAAGAAGGGGAAGAAAGAAAGTTGCTGTTATGTTGGAAATGAAGGTTTCAAGAAGATCCTGTTCAAGACCTCCTCGCTGACTTTCCTTTCCTAGGCATTAGGCAGAAGATGAAGCAGTTTTCAGTTTCTTGGTCCCTGGGAAATCAATGTGTTATAATCTTACATTCTCACGATTCAACAGATTGACAGATGCATAATTACACCAACCTAATTTTGAATGCAAAACACAGCATCAGTTGGACATTTATGTCTAAGATTCAGTCCTTTAACATAGCTTTAACAAATGAAAATGCCTTTCTACCCGACCCTTATTTGGGAAACTGTAAAGCACACAGGCAAGTTCTAGAATCATCACTTGCAAAGTTTTCTTGCAGTTTCTCGTGTATTTCTAAATGCTGCCTACTGTATTTAATCATTTAACTTATAATCCTAAAACAATTCTTAACTGGCTTAAAAGCATCAAGCCTCATAAGAGGGTTTGCATTTCCCTTTGAGCTACAAGCACTCCTTAGACATTCAACTTATCTACGGCATGTTCATTTATTTGCAGCCCAGTAAACATTAACCAGGATCTGCTTTGTCTCAGGATTAGCTTTCCAGCGCGATGAAAGGCGTTAAGGGTGACATATTCACAGCTTGGGGCTGCTACAGTAAACTCTCTGCAGCTCTCCGTTCTCAGATTTAAAATCAAATGGCTACTACAGCTCAAATCTTTGTCAGAGAAGAACTGCAGTTCAATGTATCTTCTGATCTTCAGGGACAGAAAGGGTAACGGGAAATACCAACACGCATGCATTACGGCAAGATGTGTGAAGAGCTGCTGGAAAGACTTTGTTTTATTACTTCATCATTCTTTACATGAAAAGTTTCTGCTTAAATCAAACACAAGACTCGCATCAACTTTTGGACTAACTCTCCTTCCTTCCCACTTTTTCCCGTTTCTGTTTTTTTTTTCAGGGGCTTACCTGGAGGAACAGAGTCCACATAACACTTCTGAGCCTGTTTTCAAATGATTCCTGGTACAATTGATTTTGATCATCATCACCATCTTCTTTTACCAGTTCTAGCTCCAAGTTTGGAAAAAGGTGCCCTTTCCTCCCAGAAAGATGAATAGGAGAAGCCTCATGACACTTCCTGGCCCTTTCTGGTTCCTTGTAGAGCCTTTTCCCTGGGAAGATTTGTATCATGGTGAACTAGAAGGAGAAGGAGGAGCAGAGCAACCCCGTATTTGCTCCTTAATTTATGGAGATAAGCAAGACTTCATCCTTTGGGGAGGAGTTACTCCTGTTGTCAGGAAATGCAGTGTTTTCCTGATGTCTTTAGCTTTCCTTTCCTGTTTCATGACTTACATTAATTCCTCAAGTCCCACTTGTTCCCTAACCTTTGTGAAATTCCTTCCATTTATTTCTAGGATAGAAAGTCAATCAATAATAGAGTATCATGAAGGTGAAAATTACACTTGCTGTTCTCCTACAAAATTAAATAAAGCTTTCAAAAATTTCACTCTTCTCTGACACTGTTCCCAAGCGGTTTCATTGAAATTTAGCAAAGGGTTATTAAGGAAGCTGATGCTGCCTGAGGAAGAGAAAAACCTTGTCAGATCACAGCCTTCTTGTATTTCTGAACCCTGCAGTCAAATAGTCAGAGTTAAATAGAAGCCAGAGGGCATGTACTCTCAGGGCACAACTAATCATGCACCAGCACAGCGGAGAAATGGCAGGTGAGCTCCAGTTTACCCATAATTTCACTCGCAGAGGCTGCATGAGAATCCTAGACCAAGTTACAAAGCAGTTCAGTTGCAACAGGCACAGTGCAGCAACCCTAACGAGCCCGGACACAACACTCTCTGCTATTCTGTTCCTGGTGTGACGGTCTCTGTGCCATACAGAGATAGCCCTTGCTCACAAAAAGCCAGAGGGAGCGAGGTTTTGAAGGCTGAGGAAGCGTTCAGGAATAAATGGGAGGCCAGAAGGCCCTGAGCTGCGTATTTATTCCTTCCCATCTAGGTTTCTTTCCCTCTCATGTCTCCTCTAAATGAGGAGCAGGATTCAGTTCCGCTGTGATTAGCAAGAGTTCGTTTACAGCAGACACGAAAGAGCAAGTCCATAGCAAGGCCCAGGGCTCGCTTAACCTGGCACAGCTGGCTCTGACACACAAGATTCAAGTAAGCCTAGGTATTTCTTCAATCTCTTCTAATATCCTTTTAATTCCTTAACTATTTGTAAATCAAGTTTGTCTAAACCTACAGCTCTGGAAGCCGCTGCGCGCACCTCTCTCAGGCAGAGGTGGGGCTTTAGCAACAGTTCCAGAGATCGTGAGCCCGTACGAAAGGCCACGTAACGCAGAACGGTGAGAATTAACAGGATCAATGGTGGCTGCTTTCCTTCCTCATTGCTCAGAAAAGGTACTTGGATAAAAAAACCCCAACTTTTGCTGCAGCTGTGGGAGGCGATTCAAACTGAAAAGCTGGCCATTCTGAACCTGCCTGGGTCTGTACGTCTGGTTTCTGTCTGAGCAAGCAGGAGTAAGCCGTCTCGTAACAGAGCTGTAGACTTTCCCCAAGAAGAACATGGCTTTAGAGTACGACTTTTACAGCACGAAAAACAGGGGACAGGGAACAAAGTGCAATTTTACATCATTTCATTTGCAAGTACTTGAGAAAACAGGGCTTGGGTGATGGCAGCCTTCCAAGCTGAAGCTGGCGTACGTTCATTGCAGGGCATTTCCAACCAACAGTTAATTCCTTCTCCTTCACATAACGAAACTATAGAAACACAGCACTGAGGGTTTTCAAAAGCTTCTTCGCTGCTACTTTTCACAGCAATAAAGATAGAAAGCACCAAGTCTCACCCTCTAGCTGAGTATGATTAAAGGGTCTAAATTAGCTGTGGGTAAAAAGAGCTAAAAACTCAAATTTAAAAAAAATATGGAAGAGTACACAGTAACTTAAATTGGGAGGTTTATTACTTGCCTTACAGATTTCTTCCCACATGCCTCATAAACTCCAGCTTATATAGAGACTTTTAAAAATATTATCTTCCTTATGCTTTTGCAACAGTTCTAAAAAGAGGCAGCACACTTTCCAGCCCACAAAGGAACTATCCTTGCAAAAAATTCACCAACGATAGGGAAGCCGGTATTAGTTAAGATTACCTCCTGCCATCCTTATTTTCAGACATAAAACAGGAATATGTTTTCTATATTCGATTGCTGCCTCAGGCTTAAATTCTTACATCAATGCTTCAGCAGAGAAGAATTTAAGAGAAAAACCTCCTCTGACTAGTACTAGAAAAATTAAGTGTGTTGCTGAGAGGTTTTAGTATCTCCTTGCTTCCTATCAGGAAAGCAAATACCAGCCTTACACTTGTGGCAAAGAGCTTATATCGGATGCACAGAATAAAGCTGTTAACAGCAATCTCTATGGTTTCTGCACATATTCTGTACTAAGGGCACAGAGAACACTAACGTCTGAGAGTGTAAGACTGACGTTCAGAGGGCAGAGGAGAGGTTTAAGAAGACCAGAATTACCTGTGCTATCAGAGAACACGCTGCTGCCTCCTGTACCAGCCTGAACACATGGAGACTAATAGCTTTGTACCCAGCCATTGTAATCACAGACATCTGTATTTCAGTCACTTATGTGCAAAAAAAATGGCAAGTTTAAATTATAAAGCCAACTGGAATCTGTAATTTCCTACCTTTCAGAACCACGTGTTGCAACTCTAAATATAAAATCCTGTATCACACCAGCTATTCTGAACCTTGCTTTCCCAGAGGGTAAACCTCAGGGTATGCAAGATGTGGATGTGAGTAACTGACTATTCTTACACATATCCTCCTTCTTTAGCCAGGGACAGGGAAAGAAGGGGAAACACAAGCTAAAATCCCAGTTATATTTACTAGTTGCTAGCGTTTCATTAAATGAAATGGGGGAAAAAAAAGCCCGCAGGTTTGATGTATAAACCTGCTAAGCTGTAGCAAGCCCAGAATGCTGCATCTCATCATTTATTTAAACCTGGTCTATCATCAGGCTTGCTTTTGCTCTACTCTCAGAAAACCAGTTCCTGCAGGGGTTATGCACGCATCAACTATTTTTGGTTGATTTATAAACACTTGCATTTCTACAAACAGAAAGACAGACTCTTCTTTTTGTAAGGTAGAGGGGGACGAAAAGAAGCATCCTGGATTCAACACACTGGTTAAGCTGAAAACAGTTTGTTGGGTTTTTTTCTACTATAAAAATAATTTGTTATAAATAAAATAACTGCTAAGAAAATAATATTACTGCCAATAAAATGGTTTAATTAAACACTAACCAGCACTCGTCCTCCAAAGATGTAACCTTTATTTCCCAGCACAGCGCATGTGTGAGCTGCTCGAGGCTGAGGTGGTTCTCCACCCTGAAAGAACCAGAACAAGATCCTTCAGAACATCACCAAAGCGCCAGCCAGGGACAGTGACAAGTTGGTATCACAGAGACTGCAAAATTAAGGCCAACTTACATCAGAACTGCAACTTCAAAAGGAAATTATTTGCAGTCATGTCCAAGACTCCACAGACATTAGAAGACACACATATTTGCCAAGGACAGCTTTAATTGAGTTCCCTCAGTAGCTAATGTTTAATATATCCCCTCTTGGTTTGATTTATCATTGCTTAAGTGAAATTCAGTCAATTTATCTTTAATTCCTAAGCATGAGATTATAGTAACACATCAGTTATTGTTGATATATCCTGTGCAGCTTTATTTTTCCAAAGTGTGACCCATCGGGAACCGGTACAAAAATCTCTGGAAATCACATCTTAAAATCTGATGTTACATCCAACAGCTACACGCCAAAAAGTATTCCCTATGTAAATCAGAAATAAAGATAGCCAAATTGGCTTCTACTTTTCAATGGCAATTTCATTTTTTGCATTTAGTTTTATAGGAATTTTAGAACATCCTATAAAGACCATAAAATATTGTCAGACACTCATTACAATATGCTGCTTCTACTGAGTTTTTACGTAAACTCACCAGGATTTTATGAACCTTTATAATATACTATCATTATATCAATAAATACAAATGTGTGCATTTTACTGGGAAAGTGAGTATACCTGCTCCTTTGGAAGACTATTAAAATAGCGTATTTGCTGAAGAATAAGAGTTTGAATACAAAGCTTTATCTCAAAACTATCCCCTAGATACAGAATAACATATCATCTTCTAATGTATTCAGATTTCTAATACTTTTCTGATGCTTATGATATTTTTTGCAACAGAACCACATTACAGCAAAACCACCAGTCTAATAGCATCCTGTGGGAAAACAATATTCCTTTCATTCCTGAATTTTCCACATTTCAGAGGCACTGAGTGGCCTCCCGTTTAATGTTATGAGGCCCAGCAATACTAAGCATATTCAAATTACTTTTCCCAACCTCAGTTTCTAGAGCACATTAACTATTCAAAACACAGTAAAATCCCAATTGTGTCAAAAGAGAAGACTGGAAAAACACTCACTCTAATTGCTGGCTGAGACCAAGTTTGTGTGGTTGTATCAAAAACATGAACATCATTATGCCATCCCCAGAATATTTGTCCTTCCTAAAAAAAAAAGAAGTGAAAAAATTAAAACCAAGTTTATTCTAGTTTAAAATCTTTGTGCTTATTAAAGGATACAAACCCAGAAGTGATCTATCAAAACAGAAAATAAACTAAAATACAGCATTTTATTAATAAACATTACTATTTTTAATAATGATGCAGTGGCTCAAGTCTAATTGAAGATCAACAACATCCAGGAATGTTAGAGCTGATGACACACTTGAAAATGGGCTTTGGGCTTCACATCACTCACTGCAGGAGAAAAAGTCTACCTTCTAATTTTTACTGTAACATACTGAGAAATAAATAGATTGTACAAAGTAATACATTTCTGTTAAGTCAATATTTACCATTTGATGTAAGGAACTATACTCCCTCGAATGCATATCTGTTTCTTATTAATTCCTGTCACTAAACACTCTAGTCAGTCACCTTCCTTCTATTAACTGTAAGAAATCATTACAGGAAACTACCTAATTCAGGCATCTTAAAGTAATGGATAACAAATTAAAGAAATTAACTGAAAATATTTGTCAGTTAGACTTGTGAAGCTATAAATTCCCTATTGTACTTCAAGGATACAAATTCTAAAGTTTTCTGGGAGTTTCATATTTAAAATATGTCTTCAGATTTAAAAAACTGCCTTTGTTCCTGCTCCAACAGCATTTTATTTAATTGCATTCCATGCCTAGAACTGGGTACTTGGAATAGGCTGAACACCCACTGCTCCCAACGTGTAATATCTGAAATTTCAAATCTAACTAGAAGATTCTAATTTGCATTTCTGCTGATGCTACAAATAAAAGAAAAATCAGACAGATTTTTCATCCTTACTGAGTATAGTATATTAAAAAAAACATGTTTTGACAATCAGGAAGGACAAATCACTCTGAATTGTGACAAATCTCTTACCCAAAATGCATCATGGACATCAAAACAATCACTCAGCTCATTATGCTTCCTACAGCCATAACCACCAAAATATATTAGCCTAAAAGAACAACGACACAAAGTACGTTCAGTTAGCTGTTTTGTAAATAACATTCAACTAAATAAGCTGTCATAATTAATTTCAAACTTTGGTTTACCTACTGCACTATTAATAATATATACAATTTAAAATATTTCATCTAGCATCTAATTACACAGCAAATCTTACCAAGATGAAGGTTAATAGTTACATTCCTCGAGAAGCCTGACAGAAATCCACGTAAGCAAGGAAGGAGGTTTAAGATACCCTGAAGCCTCTACTCCTCCATCCACAAGCTTATTTATCACAGTCATATTTTCAGACACGAGTCTCAAAACGACACATAGCACAGAAGGCAGTGAAATGCTAGAAATCCTACCCTTTTCTACTGAAATTCCTAAGCTCCTGCTGTATTTCTTAGCTTTCCATATACGTCTTGTCACAACAAATGTTCCCAAGGTTCAGCCCGCAGACTGTCTGTGACCCACAAAGTCTTTCTCCAGCTTATGAAGAGATTTTTTTTTCAACTACTCACTACTGAACGTATCGCAAGTATTACACACCTCCCAGCCTAATATTCCACCCACGAAATGGCCATCCGTAAGTAATGATTCCTAAAGTTTTGTTTTAACTTCAACTTTTTGAGGATTTTTGGTCTAGTTGTTAGTGATCTCGGGAGAAGGCAATTTAGGAAATGATGGGATGGCGAAGGTCATTCCAGACTGACATTCCTGGGGAAACAGAGTTACTGAAAGCATTGTGCAAGACACCATGACATCCTGACCTGCAAAATCACAGCTTGTGAAAGTTTAATAAGGTAAACTTCCATAAAGGTGGGTAGCTTGTCCCCAAACACTTCTGGTAAATGAAAAGGGTTACACTCTGCCACCTAAAATAGGTAATTTTCTCAGTATGCAGATCACATGATACTCTGAATAGATTAATTTCGTTTCGAATAATCTTGATAGCTAAGGAGAGCTTGTTCAAATATATTTACTTTCATGTATCTCACAGTTAAATTAGAATTACAAAACCAAGATATAGTAACTGAGAGGCATTATACAGTTTATGCAAAACCTCTTTAGATGTGAAATCCAGAAACAGGAAAATCATTTACATTTTACAGTGTTCACTGTGTATCCTTTTCTTACTTGTTTATAGTAACTTTTATAACAAATCACTGACGTGTCACTTTCTTGTGACCACATATGCCACAAGATCCACACACTTTCCATAATAAACACAAAATCCAAACTATTTATTCTTAGCTAAATATTTTTTCTAAATACACTCAGAAACTTCTACAACATGTACCTAGGCTGACTTGGTTCTTAGAAAATAAAGATACTCACTGAAAAGCCTTTGCAATTATCAGCATTTGTATGTTATTAAAATCCTTGAAAATACACCAAGTATATTTTATTGCAGGTAACAATTCAATGCTCACATAACGTAACAAAAAACAATGTAATTTTCATACTGGTTTTTAAACCTATGTTAAATGCATAATGATCTTTATCTAAAGTTTCAAAGCATTCCAGAAACCTTCACTGAACTTCCCAACCCTCTCCTAAAGCAGGTTTATACTTACCCTTAATTCAGCTCACATGTGAGAAAACTCTGGTAGAAAGTTGTTAGAAGAGTTACACAAATTCCCATAGCAAGCCAAGCTAAGAATTAGAGTTTCCCGAATCCCAAACCTGTGTTCTCTTCACTTTACAGTACTTCCTCTCTGCAATTAACACATATTAAATATTCTTAATGTGTTACCTGTCCTTATACACCCAGCAGGAAAGCTTGTCACGTGGTGTAGGAGGTTGACCTTTAAAATTTGTAATTTTTTTCCACCTATAGGTTCCATTTTTTGTTCGCAAATTAACATAATACAGCTTAAAAGAAAAAAATTACAACATTTTCAGTATAAATGATGTCGAAGAATCCAGCACAAATCACCAGCAAAAAGAACATCCCACCGCCCCCAGAATACACTATGTCTTTTTTTTTTTTTAAAAAAAGGAACTGTCAGTGAAGTTTACAATATGTAGCAACATACAGAAAGAGTGTGATACACAAGGAGAACACAAGAAGCGTGAGAATTAGCAGCACATTTCCTTGCCTTCGCTCAGCCAGACCAGAATATTAATAACGTGCTCCTTCCAGAGCCAACTGAAGCCTTGCAAAAAAGCTTCTGCAAGATGAACAGCTCTTGATTCAATTCTAACTAATTCACTAACTAGTTCTGTCCAACCTAACTAGGTAACTGCAGAAAAATCAACAAGGCTCGTGAAGCAAGTACTGAGATCTGATTACAGGCTCCACTGTAGTTATTTTCTAGTCAGGACTGAACTATTGATACTAAATGATAAAAACAGCTCATTTCCTCTGTTTTTGCTACTCCAGCCTTCAGCTAATGAGGGAAACTGGCAGCTGTATTTTAACTTTAATTACTACCTGATTATATAAGAGAGGCAATCACTATCAAAGAGCAACAATAAAAGTGAAATTCTGAGATCTGCTTCAGTTATAGCTTCCAACATATTTAAAAAAGAAAGCAATTGGGAAAGCGCTGGCAGTTTTCAGAAATAAATACAGAAAGTTTCATGTAATGGGTCTCATTCTGAAGCTGTGATTCTGTGAAAAATCCCCTAAAAACGTATGGAGTTTTTTGTCATACTTTTAAAACTATACTTTTCCTACCAAAATTAAGCTTTTCCTTACATTTCTCCTTCATTCAAATGGAAAGTACACCAGACAAAACAGTAAGGTCAGCGTTATTATTCATTCAAATGCAGTATATTATGAAAGAAAAGAATACAATACCCGATTACTGTATCCTTTATCATCAAATCCACCAAAAATGTACAGCTTCCCATTAATGCTTGCCCCACAGCTTCCGGACATGGAGGTGGGTAACTCTCCTTCCATTAGGTGCATTGTCCTGCAATTTAGTACACACATCAGTCTTACAATACTGTTTTCAAACCTGCTAAAATTAACAAACCCAAGCTACATGTATTAATATTTCTTATACTTAAACCTAAAAATACAGTTGCAATGTTTTTGGCCACAACGAGAAACTATTGCTGATACATGAAGTCAGGCTCCTGCAGCGTAAGAGGACCTTCCCATGAATATTGTGCATGTGTTTGAGGCATCTCAATTTTTTTGAAGGTGAAACTCATATTAGAAGATTACTAGTAGAGCTGAAACACTAAATATTCAAAGCCTGGAAATACTATTAATTCCAAAACCTCCTGAAATGGGTATTGCTGTTATTTTACAAACGGAAAACTGAGGCAGAAATAGGAATAAAGGTGAGAAGTACTCACTAAGTTTGGTAATCAATATGCCACTCCTAAAACTGCATTTTGCACTGTATTGAGCATAATTAAAAAATCTTCAATAATGCCAAGTTTTAGCAATGAGTTCTCTGTTCCTCAGCAGCAGTTCCTTGCCTTTTCTGGCTAATCTCACTTACAAACCAGTAACATCTGCATCTAGACCAGACGCCTTCATTTTCTATCACTGGTGGCTACACAGAAGACAAAAATTCTTACAGCTTTAAGTTCTGATGCTTGACCTCATCCCAACCTAAAAGATCTGGGGGCAGCCATTAAAAGGAAAAGCTTTTTATGCGCTAAATCACCAGATGTGGGTGATACGCGTGTAACCTGTCCCTATGGAAAACAGTGCTCCCTCACAGCTGCTCACAACTGTTTGTGCTGTAAAACTGAATGAGACCAAGAATGGATCCAGGTTAAAAATAACCCCCAAAAAAGAGAAGTTATTTTTAACCCAGATCACTTTCCTGATCCAATTTCCCATGTGACCGTATAAACAGCCGTACTGGTACCACCGATATGGAGACATCGGGGGTGAAAACCAAGAGAGGGCAGGAGGTTGCTTTAGCCAACCCTTTCACCAAAAGAAATGGGCAGCAAACTAAAAAAAACCCCAAAGAGATTTGCTAGGATTTCACAGGCAACTGCATGCAAACTGCTGTTTTCCATGTCAGTGACTTGCCCACACAGATGTGGAATTTCATACACACCGTAAGACACCTTCCTGATCTCACCCCGCTCCCTTTTTCCCCTCCAAGTCCTTGCTTTGAATATGGGTATGGAATGCATCTTTGAATAGTGAAATAATATAGTGAATATAGTGAAATAATATAGTGAAATGTATAAACAGGTGGAAGACTGGAACAACAGTTGGCAGAAAACAGCTAGAAGCCCAGACGGACACTACTTTACCAGACTAAATGGAATTATTGCAATAGAAACCACCAGAAATCTTTTAAAAGAGGCGTTGCTATCTCTCCCCTAATATATGTAAACACAATCAATATAAAATATAAAGACTAAATTGCTACTGATGTACAAGATCTGGTTAGTTGTGCAAATACACGCAGAACACAACTAAGTAATAACAAAAATTACATCATTATAAACAGATCAAGAACCCAAATATTCAGTGTTTACATACTCCTCTTAACAAAAAGTTAACATATGGAAAACTAAGCCAAAATAAATTCCCAAATAGAATACCCCTGTTTTAACAACAGAGCCTTAAGACAACCATTTCAAACATTCTCTTGAAAAATACAATTATACTTAAGGAATTAATGTATTTCCTAGAGTTAATTTGCAAGTAGATATGTCTGTTCCTCAGTCTTTACATTAAACATCTATTTAAACTCCAGGGAACATAACCAATAACTCACGTAACTGAAGTCTTTTCACTGCGGCTAATTGTAATCTATGCAAAGATTATACATTAATTAAATATAAATTATGCAACTTACCATAATCCACTATCCATTTCATAGATCCAGAGCTCATCATTAGGCAGATAAACTTCATTTTCTTCAATGGACTAAAACCAAAAAGAATTTGCAAATGTTAAATCAATTATGCATTACACACCATACGTTTTAAAACAAAATACCAAATCACGTTACTTAGCAACACAGAATAATCTTAAGGAGATAATCTACCAGAGCATAAGTCATACCACAGCATTACGGCTCTGACTATTACAATTTTAAACAGGCAGCTCAATAATGCTACTATTTTACATTCTATACTAGAAGTTCAGAAAAAGGATGTTTTTCATTTTTTGAAGCTATTAAAAAATACTGTGCTTGGCATTTCCTGATGACATAGAGCTTGCTTGCTTGTTAATAGCATCTTTAATGACTCACTGAAGGGTGTGAAGAGTATACAAAAAATAAGTTTGGTTTATCAGAGGTAGGAAGAGCAGTGCTTTAATACTCAAAAAGCAGTATGAATATAATAAAATTCGTGAAAATAAGAAAACAGCACAGGCAAACCATTAAGTTGTTAGGAAACATACACAACTGCTACTAACAAGTAGCACAACAGTCCCAGAACATGACCATGGATTTAAAAAACACTAAAAATCTTAAGTAGGTCTGTCAAAGACACTTCCCTCCTCTATTAAAATGCTGTTACTAAAGGATTTTTTTTTTGTTCACTGATGTGATCACTGAACAAATTTTGCCCTCAGACCTCCAAATAGAGAACAGCGAAGACAAGCATCAAAGTATATTAATGCTGTTCTTCGGGGCTTTTGGGGTCTTTAAGGAAAAAAGAGCTCTCCTTCACCTGAAGGGCTTTTTTTTCCACGATCCCTTTTTATCTTTGCCAAAACTGAGACTTGGCCGGGCTGCATAGATGAGTAAAGAACTCAACAACTAAGCAGGAAGTCAGACAAAAAAGTACTAGTTTTAAAAATAAGGAACTTAATTCCTCAGGCCCACTCATTAAAAGCACAGATGTACTGACTTAACGTTTTGCCAAGAAAGATGTGTAACAACATAAACCACACCAGACTTGAAGCTCCTGAAGTAAAACTCATTATCTTTTGTTTTGGGAGATACTTTTAATTAGGAGGCAATTTTTGGCATAATGTAAAAATACAGAGAAAAGCGTTACTGGAAAGCACAAAAAGAACAGTTACTCGCAGTGACTGAAGGAAGGAGCCCGAAAGAACCAAATGTTAAAGGAGCTTAACCTATGCTACAGAATGAAGGAGAAAATTAATTCCTCTTTGGAAAACAGATCTATAAAGACTCCCAAATAGAGGCCATGTAAGAAAGAAAAATAATTTGGGCAATAATGATGAGGAATAATAACAAACAGGAGAAGGAAGCCCAAAAGAATGCAACTGCAGCACTTAGGCTGAGTCACAATTACACCATTAATTATTGTCTTAGCATTAGAAAAAAGAATGAAAGACTGTGACAGAATAAGCAGCCAGAGTCAGTAAATAAATTTTAAAAAGTAAATAAAAATTAAATTATTGTGGAGAAATTAAGTACAAATGTGAAATTTAATTATTAACAATTTAGTTACTTTATTTTTTTTCTTTAAATTAGATTATTATTTTCTCAATTTGAAAGGTGTTAATTGGGTGTTATGCGCTATGTTTGGTACATTTTATCTTGCCAGGTACCTTTCATTAGATAGGCTCTGCTGTTACACACAGCTTGCAGCTTCCACAAAGTGCAGACGAACCCAAATTTAATCTAGATACATCATGGGTCAGAGACCGAGTGTTTGCTACAGAACCAGCTCTGGGCAAATACACCGATGCCAAAAATAAGTTAGCTAGGCAGTAGTCCACCATCAACATGTAAAATGATTTACCTGTTTAAAGTGCTGCTGAAAGAATAACAACGATTTACATAATACTCTCCAAAAATAAATACGTAAAACTAGGTTTGCAAAGTTTATCTATTTTGACTGGGCCATCCTTATTAGAAAACCTTTGAAAACACTGCACTAGCCAGTCCAACCTCAGTTTCTAAAGACCAAAGCATAGAGAGCCACCAAGTATTACCAGCAATTTAGATGCTGCATAGTTATACAGAGTATTATGAAGTGTAAGGCCAGAAAACGACATTAAATCTTCCTGTACACCACAGATGACTCAAATTATTTAAATACATGCTTATTCTAAAGGCGGCTGACTTCTTGACACTACAAAATACGTGCTCAAATCTTTACACGACTCACAGCCACGAGGAACTCTACCTACCAAAGACCCCCAAAGGGAAGAAAAGCTGTGAGAAGAGTTTACAGGCTCCTGAGGGTTCCTTCATATCGTGACAGTTCGGTACTGGGCAAGCCTGGCTCAAACCCCCCTTACTGCCCCCAGTCCTACCACAGCCAAGGGTTTGTATTTCAACACGCAATATCTGGGTTTTGTTTTCAGTATTTCAGTAGTCACCAGGAGTGCAACCTTTTCCAGGTCAAACAAATGGAGGTCGGGAGCAGAGCAACTCCTCAAATCCCACCAGCTGCCCAGCTCTACCCCGCCTTTAAGTCCAATGTTTTTAGTTATTAAAAAAAACCCAACAAAAAAAAAAAGAACATTCCAATTTCCAGAAAGTAAACCATAACGTGCTTCAGGAAGAGATAACCAGACATTAGGACCTGAGAGCCCTCAAAATGTCCTTCCCTCTGCTATTGCACACACTTATAACACAGAATGTATTTTCAAATTTAAATCCAGGAGCCCCCAACTAGAATTCTTTGCTTAAGTTCAGAAGGAACAAGCTTTACAGATGTGAAAGTCTACTTTAGCCCATGAAAAATACAGATAGAAGAATACAAAATATGTCAACAGAAACATGTTTTTGACCTGATCCAGGCCAGGACTAACACCAATCAGAGCTATGTTCTCGGTTTAGGGCCAACATGCACAGACACTGTGGATAAAGTGAGCTGGTGTATAATATAGCATCATCTATAGTTCTCTTTCGGGCTGAATTCATCTACAGTCACAAGGCTTTACTTATGCCAGAACTAGAACTGATCTTTTGATGGGAAAAAAAAAGCAGATTCAGTTTCAGTCTGTCACCAGCTTGTCTTTGAAGTGACAGAACTGCTTCCTGAGGGAGGAAAACACACTCTACATAACATACAGCTACTAATAAGTAAAAAATGCAGGGACTCGGAAACAAGAACGCGAATTACGCACTGGAAAAAAACACAGGTACAAATTACAGCCGTCACCCCTCAGAGGAAGGGAGACGAGGGAAGTGCTCCCAGAGCACAGGGGAAGCAAACCGGCTCCACCAGCCCTTCCCCGACAGGCGCTCCGCCATGGAGGCGGCCGAAAAGGGAGCAGTGGGCAGCCACAGAGCAATTATGCTTCGAGAAGGGGGCAAACAGATGCGCGAGGAGACCGACGCGGAGGAAGGGGGTCTCTCCGCGCCCTCCTCCTCAGGGTTGTCACCGCCGCCATTTAAAACGCCCGCCCCCGCGCGGCGCGCGGCCCCGCCAGCCAATCAGCGCCGGCGCTGAGGTAAACAGCGCTGGGCTCCCAGCCCGCCGAGGGGGCGGTTGGGGGGGGACGTGGGGAGATC
>JAOXNO010000041.1:2389528-2399709 GCA_028565335.1 Limnodromus scolopaceus | reverse complement strand
GAGAGAGCGAGAAGGTCTCCCCTCAGCCTCCTTTTCTCCAGGCTGAACACCCCCAGCTCCCTCAGCCTCTCCTCACCGGACTTGTTCCCCGGAGCGAGCGGCACCTCATTTCCAATACTCATTTCCATACATTTAAGTATTTCTTCCCCTGAGCAGACACCCCCCCCACCCCCCAAAGCCAGATGTGACGCCTTGCACAGCCATGGGGAAAACTCCGGCAACTGAAACACCCTCCGGGTGGGAAAACCCAGTTTCCCCATCACACGGTAACGTAGAGATAAACACTAAAGATCCCAGAGCGCTCAGATAACGCAAAGTGGCATCAACACAGCAAAATCAGGCTAATTAACGAACGACCCGATCTGCCACTTGCCCATGTAACGGTTAACAGGGGGCACCGGCGCGATGCTCCCGTGCTTCGGACACGTTTCTAATGAGTTTCACGGCTTGACCTTGGCCATGCACAAGGCGGCAAGTTCCTCCCCGGCACCCGGGCCTGAGGGGCCGTTTTCAGGCCAGGCATTTAAAAAAAAAAAAAAAAAAAAAAAAAGGAGCAGTCGTTAAAAGAGAACCTCTGGGATGTGGCTGCCGTCGGAGAACTTCACCCTCCTGAGCCAAACGCACTGGTCTGCGGGAACCGCGAGACACCGAGAAAATGAAGTCGCCTGGAACAGGTTCCCAAGGGATATTCTAGACCCCTCCATCCCCTCTCCGCGGCTGCATAAGCCTCTTTTCTCCATCTTTTCTTGGAAGCTGGGAAAGCAGGGAGTTTAGAAGTCTCCTCCAGATGTTTGACTTCCGTGGAGACGGCGAGATCGCTCCCTGCCTTGCTAGAAGGTGCTCTGGGACTAAGGCGGCCATGGCTGGGGAGGAACCTTTCCAGAACCCCACCACCCTCCTCCATGCTGCGTCAGCTGCTGTAGTTTCAGAGGATTAAGGGAAAACAGGTCAGTTTTGGGGGTGATGCTTCAGAGCTAGTATGTACACACACAGGATTTAAAAACCAGCAGTAAGGCACGATATTCCCATAGAAAAAGTCCTTTCCCACAGTTCACCGCCTCCCTTTGTGCCGGCTCCTCTTCCCCTTGGCCTTTAGCCCCCAGCTGGTCCCTTCTCCCAGCACAGCAGGGCTTGGACGGGACATCACAGCTGAGCCCCTGCAGGTGGAGGTTCCTCCTCCAGAGCACAGCTGGCTCCTGGGGGGGTTCCAACACCCACACATCTGCAGCCAGAATTCCTCAGGAGTCCCACAGGAGCCCTGATTTCTCCATCTACTCCACTTCCCCCCTCTCAATCACACGCTCCACCTAAAAAGGTTATTTTTCCAGATGATTAATCTTGAAGCTGCCTTTATGGTGGCATTAACATAGGACTGTTTAAAACCTCCCCGGGGTTTGCTTTTCGGAGACCGGCGTGGAGGGAACAGCCACACCTGGCCTCTGCCTTCACAACTTCTCTGCAGCTGAAGAGCAACGTAAATGATTCATCCAAATTCTCCTGTATTTGCTTAGAAGTTACTGATTTACTGTACGAGGGGTCACAGTCCAAGGCATTTTGATATGAGCAGAAAGTTTTAATGACACTCAGTATCAGGGGCCAGTCTTTTCCAGTGGTGCCCAGGGACAGGACAAGAGGAAATGGGCACAAACCTGAACATAAGAAGCTCCAGCTAAACATGAGGAGGAACTTCTTTCCTGTGAGGGTGGCAGAGCCCTGGAAGAGGCTGCCCAGAGAGGTGGTGGAGTCTCTGTCTCCGGAGACATTCAAACCCACCTGGACATGTTCCTGTGCAACTGGGTGGACCTGCTTTAGCAGGGGGTTGGAATAGATGATCTCCAGAGGTCCCTTTTTCCAAGCTGTCTCACTAACCCCGGCCACAGAGCGGCTGACAAGACATGAAATAAGGCCGTGGGGATACCCTCAAGTATTTTGGTATCTTCACCAGGAAAAAGCGCAGGAGCTAATCCCTGGAACACACTGGATGAAAAACTCATTACAGAAAACGCATAAGAAGGGTTTCAAAATTTAATAAGTTGACACAGTGAGCAATTTGAGAATCTTTAAAAAATGAGAGTTAAGAAACAAACTTATTAGGTCACATATTTAGAAAAGGACATTTCTTGTATCACAAAGAGATAAAACCAAAACCATTTGCTCCAGTAAAAAAAAAAAAAAAAAAGCGACGCTGGTCCCTGCTTGGAGTGAGAACACCAGAACAGAATGTTTTTAAAAACAAGCACCTGGAATTGCAGCTCTGCAGCGCTCACACCGTGACTTCTCGCAGCAGCAGCAGCTCTACAGTAAACACGTGGGGAAGAGCCCAGTCCGGTGATAAAGCCAACAGAGTCCCCTCTCGACAGGGCTCAGAGTCTCACGGGGAAGCGAAGCAGTTTGACAGACGCTCGCCCGCCTTCTCCCAGCGAGAAGGAACCACTCACGCCACGAAAGAAAGCCAACTGTCACGATACTCCCAACAAAGTCCCCGGTAACAGGAAAAAGAAAGCAAAAATACATTCTAAGAAAGATTCGTTCAAGCTAAGCATCGCTTTTAATTCCAACCAAAGAGAGAGTTCTAGTGGTGGAGGAAGAGTCATGGCCACCGGTTCAGGCGGAGGGTGTCCCCTCACCGCAAGACTGACGTTCGCTGTCGGCAAATCTCACGGGTGGGTCACAACCAGAAAACAATTCCAGGCTCCTCCGTCACCGGACAGAACTTGGGGCAGAGCTTTTACTGCCGGTAATGATCACCCGTTGCTCTGCAGGTACCTGTCCAGGAACTGGGAATAGCAGTCTAGGGAACAGAAGTAGCAGATGATGGGCGCTTCCGTACCTCCCATGTTATCCACCAGCACCACGGTGTGAGCCACGTGATGGAGGTTCATGGTCACCGTGATCTGAATGAAGCTGCTCAGACAGGCGCCCCCGCACTGGCACGTTTTAGCCACTTCCAGATCTTCACAGAGGTGGGAAGGAAGGAGATGACAACCATAAGGGATTCTGTTGAACAAGAGGAGCAAGTGTGAATTCACTACAAAATTAACCAGTGTCGCTCAGACACGGTGACACACCATATGCACCGGTTGGAAAAAACACACCTTTCTGAGATCACGGATAAGACAAATTTGAAATTTTGCCACTTGGACTGGTTAGAAATTAAATGACACTCTCCAAGACAGTCGCCGAAAATACGCAACCACGTTACTGACCCCTAAGTACCAAGGGCCTGAACTCCAGAAGACACTGCGACAGGAACTGGGGAGTTCACACAAACCGTAACAGCCAGGACCACAGCGACAGAGAATGAGAGAATTAAAAAGATTAAGAATAACGAGAGGACTGGGCGCGTTCTTGCTCCTCCCTCACGTTAACCAGGAAGATCAATGTATTTCATCCTGGCCTGACAACACACCCACAACTGACTCCTCACTCTCTAACAGGAAGAAGTGGCAGCAGCATAAAAACACCGTACCCAGAGGAAACGGGAGATGCAATGAGCCTTTTTCGAAGTAGCACTACGTGGCAGGCAATAAATTACAGTTCTCTTAATACATCGTGTCAACGTCGTGTCAACAATGACATCCAGAGACAGGAACAAGAATTGCTTCTTTTTAAATCTGCAGCAGAGCAGCATTGTGTTTGGGGTACGAAATAAATAGTTTCCCTGAAGTACTTTGGACCAGACGATCTTAAAGGTCCCTTCCAACCTAGGCAACTCTACTCCGTCGCATTAACTTCAGAGCGTGGGTATCGCCGGTGGCAGCTGCCACTCGAGACTCGCAGCCCAGGTCTCACTGACTCACATCCCGACTACACCTACATATTCACAATTCTTCCTACGTACCATCATCCACATCGCTAACATTCCTGTGGGGTTTTTGTTTTCACCACCTCAGTTTCAGGACATCCTTTTTTCCGGTCAGGAAAAGCACCACCACAGCCCAGAACAACCCTCTGAAAATTGATTTCCAAACGTTTGCTTTTGCATCTTCCCTCCTTCTGTTTTCTTCTCAAGTTTTTTACAGCCCATCATCACTCCTGTTCCCCATTCTTTTGGTAAATCTCACATCCAGTGAACAGCAGACAGAATGTCTGTTGCCTACCTGTTAGACTTTTTTTTTTTTTAAATTTATTTCTCATTTAAGGTAACCAGGAGGACTCTGACCAATGCCGTCTCCTAATAATCACAGGCCTGTGGGCACGGGGACCGTTCCCATCGCCCCCTGTCTCGCTAAGGCTCCTTGTTCTGTGCGGTGGGATTTTCTTAGCTCTTGCTCCATGGGGGCCAAGGGCTGGGTAAGGACCAGGTATTGTTAGGTAGTACCTGAGCACCCAACTCTGACCAGTGTTGAGGGATTATATTCTCTAGAAAAAAAAACCAAACAAAAAAACAACCCATGCCCTAATAATAGTTATATTGAAACCATGGCAATTTCTATAAAGTTGGGAAAGGAGACAGGTGGAGTTTAATTACTGCGAGGTCAGGAGCGGGTAAGTTTTGCAGGAGGATGTTTGGCCGCTCAGCCCCTTCCCGGGGTGTGCCCCGCCTGCCCGTGGACACCTTTGGCACAGGCTTCCCGGCAATTAACCCAGGTTTATGGGGCGCTCCCCACCCCCAGGGCAGGAATGGGCACAGAAGGTTGATTAGGAACATCTCCGGTCTGTCTCTCACCCCCTTTCTGTGACTCTTTTTCCATCTTCTTGCCCTCTTTCCACCCAGAACGGGGTGGGAGCAGCAGGGGCTGGAAGGCTCAGAGGCAGCAGGATGCAGGCAAAGCTGTGCCAGTGGCGTGGAAGAAGGGGAGAAAATGGGTAAGAAAGGGCAGCCTGGCAAGGATGATGTTTACTTGGCGAAATAACAATTTTAAAATTGCCTCAGAACTGGGTTTCTCCACCTAAGATGGAAACCCCTCACTCCAAGAGCAAAGGAAATGAACAGCTGAAGGAAAACTGAAGGTAGGGAGAAGCCTACAGTGGGTAATGCCAACTCCAGGGTGACATACGCACTCTGAGAAGCCACCTCATGGCTCCTTTCTAACACTGCTCAGCTTGTGTAAGGTCCCATCTTGAGCAGAGGCAGATTGATGCGTGTCTGTAACCAGGAGCTGTGTGGCCAACTCACCATTCTCACACGGGAAGGGACAGTGACAGGTAACAAACAGATTTAATGTACTTTAATGTGAGCACGGGATGAAGGGCAACCAGGTCTGAAAGCAATTTCCAAGCTAGAGCCCGACACAAAGTATGATGCGTGCCACAAAACCCACCGTAAGGTGAGCTCCTCAACACAAAACGCCAGAACTGATTCAGGGTTCTAGAACTGATTCTCTTTTCCCCGGCTGGACAAGAACATTCTGTTACGGTGCCCCCATTCTGTGACTAAAAACATTTCAGCTTACACCTTTCTCTAAACGCTTCCAAGTCATCAATTTACTGCATCACCCTCTGTAACAAAGGGATGATTGTACAAGTGGAACTCAAAGCAACTTCAACCTCATTTTTAATAGGTGAAGAGCAATCGCCACTGACAGGAATTAAAAAAAAAAAAAAATCAATTCAGGAATGTTGAGACTCAACAGGTTTGAAAGGGAGTAGGTGCAACGTCTACCCATGGTGCTCCTCTTACCTGGAATTTATGGTTGCTCTTGCAGCACACTCCAATAAAGTCAATGGTATTTTCAGTTGGATGTTGGGAACAAGCGGATTAGGCTGCTCAAAAGGATTTCCAAAGAGATCCAAGTTCTCGAGACAGAGTTTCCTAAAATCACTGGGCAAGAAGGGAAGTTTGTTTCGAGCCGCCGACAGAAAGCGCAGATGGTCTAACTGGCCGATCTTGAATGGCAACCTAATCAACTCATTGTCATCGAGCTTTAAATTAACGAGTTCTCGCAGCTGGCAAAACTGAATGGGAAGTGCTTTGATTTTGTTTTGGCTGAGGTCCAGGAACTGAAGAGATTTCTGAAGGGTGGAGTTGCACAGAGCCCCACTGAAGGACTCCAGGTGATTGTCATGCAGATTGAGCTCCTGAAGACAGACCAGGTCACCGATAGTGGCTGGCAGCTGCTTGATGTGATTGTGACTTAGGTCTAGTTTTCGGAGTTTCTTCAGGCAAAGCACACGCGTGTCGATGCGAGCAAGTTTGCAGTAGGAGGCTTGGAGATGTTCGAGGGAATACGGGAAGTTTTTGGTGAGAGGATAATCCCGTCTTGAAGTTATGATCATTTTTGCCTTGGGTTTTTCAACTTCTGATGCCTTTGCTGGTACCAAAGCTGAGAGGGGGAGAGCTCCAGTGTCAGTCCCTTGGTGAGCCAGTCTCACGGCTGAGAGGAAAGTCTTTAAGTTGCTGGCATTTGCCTACAGGAAAACACAAAAAGTGGAATTAGGAGTTCATTATTCTTGCGCTCATTTGTACTAATGATTTCTGAACTATTTTGTACATGTAGTTGCTGAGAAGGAAAAGGATGGAAGCTGAGGGTAAACTTAAACACAAAGGAAGGTGGAAAGCTTCAAGGCAGGTTAAGTGCGTGCTTCTGTTCCCACACAGCTCTTTCAGTTGTGCCAGCGTCAAACAAGAGGATAATTATTTGCAGTCCTGCAAACGACTGACCGATTTTGCTGTAGGTGGGATATAATACAATGGCAGTAACGACCGAGTGTGAAATTAATGGAGTATAAGACGACCTGTATTTTTTGTACTGACACAATCAACTTTTATGAATAAGAGGGCAACCAAATATTTCTCTTCTGAATTTTCTATCAGGTCTCTACTCAAGCTGAGGTGCAGCTGACAGACAACGATCTATAAAGTGAATTCTAAACGAAAAAGCATGATGGGTCCATACAAGGAAAGCTCATCTTTTATTGCAAGAAAGAGCAAACTTGAGAGTTTTCGGATGGCTCAGAGTGGAGAGGTTTGCACTCTGTTCCCAGTGGTAATTTGCCCAAGCCTCAGCGACACCCATTTCTGCACCTGAAAGATAATTTTGCTCCTAAATGCGTGTGTTTATACAAAATTCTAGCTTAAATAATTATATTATATAAAGTTTATACCAGAACTAGCTTAAATAATATGCTACAAGCACCCAGCGCAACAGAGGAAAGATCCTGGAAACTTCTGGATGCTAACGTGATATAAAGGCACTAAAGGTCAAAGATATTTGACTGTGGTGCTAAACTAACGACTCTCCTTAATCATCCCATCTGTATCTGTTCTCTTAACCAGAGATGAGCAAGTCGAACACCAAAAACCTTTCTCACCCAAGGCCACCAGTGCTCATTATCTCAAACAATCTATCCCAAAACATCTCGCTATGGGTCTCCCCCTAACCACAGGCAGATTTGTCATGTTTCCAAGGGTAATAATTAGCTAACTCAATTTGGAAGTAAGGAGAAAAAGTCCTCCAGACCTGTTAAGTCCAAGTGAAATAACTAACTATACATTAGAACTGAGTTACAGGCAGTATTTCTTTGATCTCAAAGCATGAGACACAAGAGATACCCCTTTCTTGTAGCCGAAAGATCCAGGATTTTAAAAATAAGTTTACATTGTTCACGTGACTTGAAAAATAAGAATACTTTGTGTTTTGAATCCTTCAGACACATTATTTCCTTCACAATGCTTTCGTGAAGGTAATGTAGTACCTGTAAACCTTGAATATCTTGAGAAAAATACTAAGATACATCTAAGAAAAAAAAGGCAAAGAATCAGTTAGAAGCACTCAGGACAGAGTTTTCTGCCACAAGTCTGAAGTCTCAACCACAAAAAAGATGTCGGGAAAAGAGGTTAATATGTGTTAATGCCTTACAAGTCCCTGGTTTCAGAACTAAATGAATGATGACAAGGCAATTGGAGATTACATGGATTTCAGCAATGCAGCAGGCACGGGCTTGCTGAAGGAAAAAAACAACAAACCACAGTGATTTTATTATTTTTGCTCCAGGGCTGAATGCTCCAGACCAACGTTTCTCAACTTATTTTCTGATGTGGCTGAACGCAGCAAATGGCAGCACCTGGCAGAGTACAAAGAGGGGGGTTTTGCACGGGAGCTGCACGCCATCAGCACAGACGCACCTGGAAATCTCTTTTCCACAAAGCTTTTGGGAGCTAAATAGCCTTTCTGTAATGAAATTATCAAAGACTAGCAGGAACATGATGGAAAAATTATCAATGATCTTAAATGGGGTTTCCGGATTTGGAGCATTTAAGGGGAATATATATTATCACAACAGGCTGCTTTTGTACCTTTGCTCTGAGATAAATCTTTTTGGCTTCTCACACTTCAGCAGAAATGCTCAGAGTAAAGGATGCAGAACAAGAAGTTACTCCAGATCTAACGCAACACACGTGACTTTTCTTTTTTGCACGATACTGAACACATTTGCTTCTGACATAAAAAACTTAATTTAATTTGATTTGGACACACACTGTTCCTTTTCTATTTAACCATGTAAGGCAAAGTGCTCTCTTCATCAAATTAATGCTGCTTTCCTTACCACCACAGTCTTCCCTCTTGCACAAAGAAGGTATTTCCTGAGCCACAGCCTCCAAGATCTTAGGCTGCCACAACTATATTCAGGCTTATATTCAGTTATTGGCCTTATTCCCAATAAAATAAGAACTTTTTCTTTCCTGCTGGGTTGTATTTTTTTTTTCTTTTCAGTATACGACTGTCCTGAGTAGAGACTAATTCACCTCATTTCTCAAGCAGACCTCGCAGCCTGCCCCGAGCTCCACTGCGCTCTGGCAACTGTTGTGGGTGCCTGTTGCAGCTGCAGTTTAAACACCGCCCCCCACCCCCCGTGTTTCTCCTCAGATGGGCCCTTTGAAAAAACATTCTGCTTCTGAAGGAGGAAACTTCACCGCTCCCGATTACAGCTGCTTGGTTTGACATCACCAAAATCACTAATGGATCTCCTTCGGGCCACAGAATCACAGTCGCAATGGAAAGCTAAAGTGATTTTCCAAACAAAAATATCAGCATTATTTGCTTTTATTAGCACATCCTAATGCTAAGGTTTTAGAAGAGCTGTCCTGCTTTCCTTTTCCACAAGGCTACAGAAGATTACTGGAACAGGCACAGAAAAGAAATTAACAATGTAAAAACTGACGGTTAATGTGTGATTTTAACATTTTAACAGCTTCCAAATACCTTACGAACTGTGAACAAATACAGTGGTGAGTCCTACTATCAGCTCGATGTGAAGGCGAGACGGTGCCTGTACTGCTGCTCCACATCCTGTGTCTCCGGCTCTGAAAACCACAGCGTGTGTGCTGCTTATCCACTAAAACATAAATATTTCCCCATTTTCAGTCAGAAAGACTGTACGCAATGACCTGTTTGATGGAACTCATGGCCAAAGAGCAAGAGGCTGTATCAGAGAGATGAAAAGTCTTGTTGCTGCCGAAATAAAAGGTGAGGAACTACAGGAAAATGGGACTTCTCTGTTTCTCCCTCGAGAGCAGAAGAAAGGAGAAGCAGAAGGCAGCCCAAAGAAGCTGGGGCTCAGACTTCCCGGCACAAAATGAGCAGGTTTCTTTATATATCCCTTTTTACTGTAACCTGTTGAGGACATATGAAGCCACCTCGCTTACACCTCCTCTGCCAGAGTCGTAGGAGGCCAAACGAGACAAGACATAGTCGCTGTGTGGATTTGCCAGATGGACCCCAAGCCCAGGGACCCACCGGGGCCCGTCCCGCCGCCCCACACACCGGAGCAGGGGCAGCGTTCCCTCAGGGGTGTCCCGGCCCGGCACCCACCTTGCTGAGGCAGACGTCCACGGCGGGCTCCCGGAGGCGCACGGTGGCCTTGCCCTCCTCCACGAAGCGGGTAAAGAACCGCTCGATGTTCTCCTGCACCTGCGGGGCACAGCGGGACATCAGCGGCCGCGGCGGGACGAGGGGACTCACCCCGGTCCCGCTTCTCCCCTTCTATCCCCCCCGGCCCCCGCTCCGGTCCCCACCTTATAACGAGCACCGACCCGGTCCCTCGCCGTGCACACCATGAGGTAAACCCCGCCGCCACCGCCCCCCGGAGCCCGTCCGGGCGGGCGGCCGAGCGAGAGGAGGGCCCTGGTACCGCGGCCGCGTCCCCGCAGCCCGCAGGTGGGCAGGAGCCGGCTGACCACCTCCACCTCGCACTGCAGCCGCATCGCCGCCCGCCCCGCCGCCGGACAACCGCCCGAT
>JAOXNO010000041.1:2368831-2381125 GCA_028565335.1 Limnodromus scolopaceus | reverse complement strand
TCCTGTGAGGGTGGCAGAGCCCTGGAACAGGCTGCCCAGAGAGGTGGTGGAGTCTCCTTCTCTGGAGACATTCAAACGTCACCTGGACACGTTCCTGTGCAACCTGCTCTGGATGGACTTGCTTTGGCAGTGGGTTGGACTAGATGATCTCCAGATGTCCCTTCAACCCCATAGCATTCTGTGATTCTGTGAAAGCACACAGATTTCTCGCCCCTGGCTTCTGCAGGTGGCCAACACCACGCAGGCTGGCTCCGTAGCGACGCCGACGTGACTCAGGCTCCTGGTTCATCACTTTGTCGGCTCCTTTGGCACCATCCTCTGCTCAACCTGCCCTATTCCTGGGCCGGGCTTCTGCTCCGGGCGTTTAACACCACAGCGAGATGAACATCTAGAGAAGCCCAGGCAGATGGGATCTGGCTGGCTGGGTGGTGAGCAGAAGTGCTTCTAAATAAAACATTTTGGGAGACTGGCAGGAGGCAGCAGTGGCTCTCTAATTCGCGCCGCTTGTTGGGAGCGTGTGTTCGTGGCAGACAATGTTTATTTATGGTGTGTAAAATCTATTTCAATCAAATCATTTCCATAACTGAATATTTATGCCAACATCCACTGAATGCTCCTTGACTAAACTGAAAACTATTTATTCGGTTATAAATGTTTACTTGTTTAGTGTTAAAACTGCTTTAAACAAACTTAAAAATCAAATTGATGTCTTCCCTGTTAGCGGGATTCCCGCTGTATTCGAGGCACCAGCCTGCTGGGCGATGTCTAATACTTCATTCTAATTTCAGCTCAAATAGCCCCTGTTATATTTACACCCCCTAATGGTACTGATGCTCAGAGAGCAGACCAGGCTTCCCGTTCCCAAATATCTTGGTCTGAGCAGGTCGGATCAGTTAAAATAGTGCTTTATTGCACCACGTGCTCAGCGTTAAGTCTTAAATAACATCCTGCCGGGTGACCTCCAGGTGGCTGCCTCCTTGATGGTGGAGTCCAGGAGATTCTCGTAATAATTAGGAGGAGGCCGGAAGGGTGGGAGTTGGGAGAATGTATTTATGGTCCGTTGTATTTGCAGCTTGTGAAGCAGATGATTTTATATGCCTTGAAGGGAAACCTGCATGTTTTCCCTGTGTGCTTCCCATGGGACAGGTGGCACCGGGGCTGGTCAGTGAACCGTGGCCACTGTGGCACCTTGTGCCATTGATCACATGGTGGCTGAAAATGGCCCAGTGTCACCCTGCACTCGAGTCTGTCTGCGTGTCCCCACCTGTGACTTTCTAGGGGGGCCCTTGTTGGGACCTGCTGGGGCTGTTTTGGGGTATGCACCACCTTTCCCTTTGCTTTTTTGAGCGGCAGGAGAGGTAGGTGGTGGCAGGGATGGAAATGTTCAGATGGAGACTGGTGACCCTCAGGGCTCCATACTGGGACCAGTACTGTTCAATACCTTCATCAATAACATGGGCAGTGAGATTGAGTGTACCCTCAGCTTGATCAGGGAGTGGAGTGACAGGATGAGGGGAAATGGTTTTAAACTGAAAGAGGGGAGATTTAGATTAGAGATTAGGAATAAATGTTTTATGCTGAGGGTGGTGAGACCCTGGGCCAGATTGCCTGGGGAGGTGGGAGATGCCCCATCCCTGGAAACACTCAAGGCCGGGTTGGATGGGGCTCTGAGCAACCTGGTCTAGTTGAAGATGTCCCTGCTTATGAAAGGAGGGGTTGGACTAGATGGGCTTTAAATGCCCCTTCCCACCCAAACCGTTCTGTGATCCTCTGAAATGGGGTCTGCTGCATTTGCAGAGGAGCTGCACCCAGCTCAGGTCTGTGATTCTGGGGGAGAGAAATAAAATTAAACCCCAAAATCCACTTTGTGAGGGGCAGAAAGGGGAGCTGGAATACTGGGGGATGCAGAGGTTGGGCTCTCTTGTGGGGAAAAATAATTTGGGCCACTTCCCCGCTGTGCTGAGGGGTCCTGCAGGGACAGGGGACAGTGGTGCTGGCTCACCCAGAGCTGTGTCCCCTTGGGATGGAGGCAGTGGCCACGTTGGGCTATCAGTCACTGCTCCCTGACCATGGAGTCCTTTCGCACCCCTGCTGGGGGTCCCCAGGACATGGCCACCACCGGGTGGGGTTGGAGAGGGGTTGGGAGCCAAATGCTTCTACCCCTGTCGCTGAGCAGGACCGAGCTACTTAATTACTTGTGGGATCCAAAGTGAGTTATTCCTTATCTTGCATCACTTGAGGGGCTGAAGCTGCCCATCGTCAACTGGTCTGGGCTGGAAGGGACCTTAAACATGGTCTTGTTAAGATGATCGCCCTCTGGGCAGTTTCTGCTGCCCGGCTTTATCCCACCCCCGCGGCGAGTCGCTGCCTTCTCAGCCTGTGGATTTTGATCATTTTCAGATGGGGAGAGGCTCGTTGAGGGGGGCGATGGTGGCTTAAAGTTAATATTTCATCAGTGAAAAGGCATGTGGGAGCGAGGGGACCTTTTTGCTGCACTGAGAGCTCGTGCTTACCTTGATGAATAGAGCAGCTCCGAAACCCAGCGGCGTGATGCTTCCCCCAAGCCCTCTGCCAGGAGGGGCTCTGGGGCCAGCTCTGCGAGGGGGAATCGGTGCCAAAGCCGGGGATTTCGCGGGTGTGAACTGGCAGAAGAGCGCAGCTGAAGTCCTGCCTCCGGTTAAAGCTTCACACTCTGCAGTGAGGGCTTTTCTTACTCAGCATGGTCTCCTTGCCGAGCCTTCTCCATCCACCTCCTCCGGTGCCCGCAGTAACTCTGCGGAACTGGGATTTCGTACAGAAAACGTGAGAATTTTAACTAGGATTTCACATATGCTGTAGAAATCCCCTCCTAACCAAACACCTGGGATCCTAACGCGGCTGCAGTGCCTTCTGATGGCTTAATTACTTTTTCGCTTCTCTGCTGACTCCCCTGCAATGATGGGGAAAAAACGTTGCCTTGCCCAGAACAGCCGGTGAAACCCAGCAGCCAGCCCCCGCCTCGGGGCTTAGCTCTGCTCAGGACCACTTTGTGTTTAGCTGATTTTCTTGGAGATCTAGCAACACAGATACATACTTTTCTTGGGGGTGTGTGCAGGTATTGTTTATCACCGCTTTGATTGTGTATACCCTGGGTAAGCACTATACAAACCCTGGCAAATAAATGGCCTGTGGCTTGGAAGAGCAGAAAATCCTCGGGAGTTATGCCCTGAGTTTATGGCATCTCGTCTGCGGCACCAGTGTGCTCACACCAGCCGTAAAACTCGGTTATGTTTCCCCTGCTCTTTCCCAGTGTTTGATGTGAGGTGTCACAGCAGCCCGTGGCACAAAATCGATGCCCAGCTCAGTTCTCCCAGGCGTTCATCTCAGTATAGAATCACAGAATGGTTAGAGTTGGAAGGGACCTTAAAGTCCATCTAGTTCCAGCCCCTGCCCTGGGCAGGGACACCTCCCACCACACCAGGTGGCTCCAAGCCCCCTCCAACCTGGCCTTGAACTCCTCCAGGGATGGGGCAGCCACAGCTTCTCCGGGCAACCTGGAGTCAGTGTTTCCTTTAATACGAGCAGATTTAGCAGCAGGGAGGGAGATGGTATTTTAGAATCACCCACATCCAGATCTCTTTTAGCTGGTGGTGGGGTCGGAAGCAGGGTGAGGTGCTGCACTCGTAGGTGACTGAACCCATCCCAAATAGACCTCGTGTCACCCAGCGCTTGTAGGGTCTGGTCCCCGCACGACGGCCGTGCTTCCTTCTGCCAGTAACGCCAATTACTGGAGCTAATGAAGAGAGGGGAGTTGGTCACCGCTCGCTTTTACTCCCCAAATGTCAGAGCTCCCGAAGCATATTCTGGCATTTAAAACAAATGACTGCAGAGGAGTCTCATCAGCACAGGGTTTTATGTGGCTCACAAAGTGCCATCTGCACTGCTGGGAGGCTGGTCCTGTGTGTCCCTTCTGCCGTGGCAAAACCCACAGGGATTTGCTTTAAGCAGACTTGGGTTGTGGGATCCTCATCCTCACAGGGATGGTGCAAACATGGACCATGACTCACACGAACATTAAGGCACTTTCTGCTGGGTCGCTTGTCCCTGGCGAGAGGCTCAGACTTTGTTCTCAGATGATGGTTAAACCCCTTATATTTCTCCGAAGCCAGGTGGGTTTGCAATAGTTTTTCCTTCAGCTGCCCAGATGTAGTCCTCTCTGGAGGACCCACAGCAGACTTTCCCTCTGGCTCTGCCTTTTGCTGTCCCTTTTGCTGCTGGAGAGACGTTCCCTTCCTGGAGGACAACTTGAAGATGCAATGGTTTTGCTGGTGCTTTGGGTCTTTTTCCACCTGCAGACACCTGCTCCAGTATCGTGGTTCAGATGCTGCAGGGCAACTGTCTCAGTTTGCCTTTGGGTCCCTCAGGGGCACATTACATTTCACTGGCCCTCAGCCCAGCTGCTGCGGCTGGGCTATAAATCAGATTTCTGGATGGATATGGGCTTTAAAAGTGAAATCAGTGCCTTGCTCTGTCCCTTGTCCTCCTTGGAATATTTTGGGGCCAGCCCCACTTGTCAGCTGAGGTCCTCCATCTATCCATCCATGCCTGCCCCAGAACTTGGCCACGGTCCCTTCTGCACCCACACCGGCCCTGAGGTGTCTTTTAAATTTGATATTTATACCTTTGATAATTATATCTTTGCAACCAAGGGGAAGACATGCTTAAAGTGAGCAGGTTCGTTGGCAGAGAGGCTGCCCCAAAAGTACTAGGGGAGTGGGTGGAAGGGATGGGGCAATGTCTCCCTCCCGGAGGCTCAGGCTGTGGATGTCCATTGTGCAACACACTAAAAAATTTACCTTTTCAGGCTTGAGAACTGATCAAAGCGTTGGCTGAAAGCTCAGTTTCTGGTGTAAGGAGTGGAGAACTGAAAAATAACCCTTGAATCTTGTATTGCAGAGCAGCATCGTTTTATCTTATCCCTGCCAGGGCCATATTTCAAAAAATATATATATAAAAAAAGATGACGTGTCTCTCCTACTTGCAGTTTTCCACCTGAAAGGGTCTCTCCTCTCCTTCTGGGGGGCCGTGGGTCTGAAAACCTCACAGAACCCTTTTGTAGGGTGGCCGCACTCGGGGTCCCCCATTTACTTTCCCCCTTTCCCAGTGACAGTGCTCTGGATCGCCCTGTGAGGACCAGATCCCAAACCCTGTGCCCGGGACAGAAAAGGGAATAAAAGACAGAAAATGTGAAAGAAAACATTATTTCTCTGATGTTTTTCTCCCAGAGGGCCAAGTGGATGGGCTGTGACTGGGATGAGAAGGGCTTTGAGCATCAAGAAGGCATAAAACGGGCTGGTTTGTGGCTCTGAAAAGGGACCTTGAGCTGTGACGTGGCTTTTGAGGACCTAAAATGGCTGGTGTCTGAAGCTGAGACATCTTTTTTGTACGTAGATATATGACCACATGCCTGAGTGTGTATTTTTCTGCCACCCTCGCTCTAGGCAGGCATTAAGGACGTGACGATGGGCAAAATCCTTGGGTGACAGTGGCTGGGGTGACCCTTTGGGTGACCAGCAGAGTGGAGAAGTTCAGAAGGGCTTTGCTGTTGCTCCCAGCCTCTTCTGCATGGATAGAGCTGTTCAAAAGCGTACTGTCTGCAGGAGGCAACTTTTAATTACTTTAAAATAAACACGTATTTCTGGCCTTTTTTTTTTTTTGGCTTCGGTGAGCAGACTTCTTCTCTGCAGAGGGATGAAGCAAACCCAGTAAATAACGCTCTGCGGCGGCCGGAGCTGGATGGCTGCAACTGGAAAGGTCTCGGCGCGTCTGGGGGGAATGGAATAGATTGATTTATGAATTTAACAAGCATGGCTGGGTAGGGAATCATGCCTATATGGTTTTAAAGTCATGAAGAGATATTAATCAAAATTAAGGCTGCTCTAAGAAGGTATCCGAGCCAGTGGTCCGGCTCCCGGCTAATTGATTACACAACTAAAGCGGAGTTGTCCCTACAGAGACAGTCAAAGGACAGCTTGGATGGGGGGTCTCAGGGTTTAATGCCAGATGGGGAAGCAGAGGGTTGGAACAAAGGGCGTAATGAGGAATAATAGGAATCGGTTAGAGGGACCGCGCTCTTGTCCCCATTGATTAGGCTGCGTGTGAAGGGAGAGAATGATTAATAGAAACGCGTAAATGAGAAGCAGCAGTGACATTTCTAGAGCTGGAGCCTCAAATCGCAGGTCGGAGACGCCTGGGCGGGTAGTGAACATCGGCAGCAGAAAAACAGTATTTTGGGGGCAAAAGCCTGTCTGTGTGCCTCCGGGCCCTGCCCAGCCAGGGCCGAGTGCGTTCAAAGCCGTGTCGGCAGCCGTGCAGTCCCACCAGGCTGCTTCCTCCCCTTACTGCTGCCTTCATTGTCATTCTGACGGAAAATACCTTAAAACAGCTGTTGACGGGGCTGCCTCCCGCCCTGCTGATGCTCCCCCAAGGCTTTTCCAAACCCCGCTTTCTGCCTGTTGTGTTGTACAGTGAAGGTCAGGCTCAAAACCTTTCGTTTTAGAGGAAAATTGCATCTGCCCTTCGCTGCCTTGCCTCTGTCTGGGATGCACGCCGTGCTTTGCCCAGTGTGGTTTGACATTCCATTGCCCTTGGTCTTCACGACACAAGGCATCTCTGGATGTTTCTCTGAGAGGTGGGAGCTACACGCACAAAGCAGCGATGCCAAATTAACCTCCTTCCGTGGCCTGAACTCTTGCAATGGTACAAATATGCCAGGAGGTCTTATTGCAAATCTCCACACCTTTTGGACCCGCTGAAGGAGATGGGCATGGATGAGTTGAGTTCTATGTGAAGCTTCCTAGTGAGGCCTCCAATGTTCTCCAGACATGCTAAGGCATTAAATGTTCCTATTGCTTTGGGCTTGGAAAAGTCATGTTGGTGATCTCACAGGACCAGCTCTGGAGATCTGGGCATTTAAGAAGTTTCCAAAAGGTATATAAAGCTTGAGTGCTCTCCCGAACCAAGCCTGGTAGTAAAATTTATTTGCACTTCATATTTAATGTGATGGTGACCCAAGACTCTAGGCTCCTGCACATAATGAGTTTTGCAATTAAATTAAATCTTAGTTGCACTGAAGCCATGTTTCCTTCTCAAGGTTTGGCCAGCCACCCATGGTCTTTCTCAAGGGCACCCAAACCGAGGGACATCCAAGGACTTTGGTGGTCTTTCTTTGGGGTGGTGTGCTGGCAGCTGTGGCAAGGCTCAGCCCAAATCTGACCCTAGGTCCTGTGTAAAAGTCTTTGAGATGCAGCCTCTGAGAGCAAGATGCTCCTGTCCTGCAATAACACTTGTCCTAGACTCTGCTCCCATCAGGTTTTTGCAGTGATACCAGCTGAATGGTGGACTTTTCTTTGAACCTATGGGATGGATGGAGAATGCTCAGAAGCAGGGGTTGAAGGATAGCGGGAAATGCTCACTTTGTGCCATTACTGACAATATCACATGTGCAAGGTGATATGGGTGCCCCTTGAGGAGGGTCATTGCTGCTTTTGCACGTGTAAGCAAAAAGTGAAAACCTGGGTGCTTACACACCAGCTCAATGAGACTTGCTGCTTCGCAGGTGCTGAGCTCCTGCAGGTGCATTTGCAGCTTCCCTGGTTGTTTGCAATGGTTTTATTCCTCATACAGCACCTCGTAGAGTCATCTGTGCCTGATCCCTCCCGGCTGTAAATGGGACAATATCTATCAGTGATTTATCCTGCCTTTTCCAGCTTTGGACCTCACCCTATTGCACACAGAGACATAGCTCTGTTTGGTGGGTCTGGTGATTTTGCCTCTCAAAAGCAGTGTTCTCACTGACTTTGAAATGACCTCCCCTCTTTTCCCTTCCTCTTCAATCACAGCCCAGGCATAACTCAATGAGATCAATAGTTACGGCCATGAAAATGAGAGAAGGATGGATCCTCTGTGTGCATCCACAGAGAGAAATGCTGCATGTGCTCTATTTCCTGCAGCTCAGCTTCCAGCCCAGGTGTCCATCTTCCCAAAGAGATAACACCACGTACTTCAGCCTTTCTCGGCAGGAATGTTGCTCTGACACCAGCTCCATCAAAGCTGATGGCAATCTGCCCTGTTAAATTTAACAGTCCCCAAATGAGCTGCAGCACTCATCCTCATGGACCTTTCTTCTCCATCTGTTGGATAATGCAGAAGACCAGGTGTCGTCCAGCAGCACCTTCCCCTGAATGAACCCTCCTGCCAGATCCCCATCTCTACCTGCCTTTAGCTCCTGATTTCGGGGCAATATCACAGTGCTGTGTGCGGGAGGAGCAGCTCTCCTGCTTGTCCCCAGGTGGGGTGGTGGATCGGTGGTGTACAACCATCTGCACATCGTGAAATTCAGCCCCAAACCAGAGTGGGAGCTGCAGCCACAGTATATAAATCTGCAAAATATTTCAACAGCCGGTGCTGTGTACCAGGGTCTCGAGCCACCTCTCCCTGCGGAGGACCATCTTACCTGCAGAAACATCCAGCTCAGCCGGTGGCTAATAACCACCATCAAAATTTTATATGGGGTTTGCTCAGGGTAAGTACTTGTCAGGGTATGAGAAATGCAGTTTTGAAACAAAACTCATTTTAAAGCATCCATAACTTTTTTTGAGCAAAGGCACAAGAGGGAGATTGGGAATCGTTTAGGAGCTGAGAGCGGGATGGATGGTCACCACCTCAGGATCAGTCCAAGAGCAATGCAGCCAGCACGCGCTGGGGTGAGCCACCGCTTGCTGCAGTCCCATCAATCTCCTTGCTGCAAAATACCATATACCAAGAGATGACCAGGTACCTGAGCTTGAGAGCCAGTTTGATACCTGCAGCCCCTCATTCTCACGCTCTCCTTGCTCCCAGAGGAGTTACCCACCTGCCAAAGGCACTGGAGTAATTCTCCTTGTTAGAATAATTTATGAGGATCACAGCCACCTGCTCACTTAATGCTAAAATCACAGGGAGAGGAGACAGGCCACTTTGGTCCTCACTGACCTTGAAAACCAAGCTGGCGAGTGCAACCTTCCATTTCTTATTGCTCTCTGGGATTAGTGGGATGAGGTCAGCCTGTAGCACTAATTCACTTTGCTCTTAACTCATTTCATTACATTACAGGAGAGCATCGCACTCGGCAAGTGTAATCTCCAATGCTATTCTCCTCTTGTCTTTGCTTTTGCCATAAATTAAATAAGCTACTGTCATTTTCCAACTATAAAGATTGATTTTTTTTTTTTTTTAACTATACTGAGGCAAACGACGTTAATTTATCCATCTTGAAGTTGCCCACCGAGTTGTCTCTCTAGCTGGTTATTTTGTTGGACCTTGAGCTGGCTGCTTTCTCCTTTCCCTGTGCTCTCTGGTGGCAGGCTCTCGGAGAAGAGATGTTAAGTCTTTGTATCTCCCGCTGTGAGAAGCACACGCAGACCTGAGATGGACACTCTTGTGAATACCAAAATGAGAGCTCATGACAACAGGACACTGTCCCTTCCAGGGAGATGCCAAGGCTTGCTCGTGCGTGATGCTGGTGTACGTCTACGTCGGCTGCATGGTTGGGTGATCTTGTCCCCATTGTGAGCAAAGAGAATGCAACGTAGCTCCTTGCCCAAAACGCAGCATCCAAAACAACCCGAGCTGAGCAGCATCCACCTTCCAAGCTAAGTGTTGAAGCTGGGCATGTGCGACACACAATATTCAGTATTTGAAGCATGATAATGATTCAAAAGAACATGCCTTGGATTTAAAGCCTGGTGGTTGGTTTTAGAACTGAGCAATGCCTTGGCAATGGTATTGAAAACTGTTCTTGATTATGAACAACAGGCTCTGGGATCCACCTGTCCCCTGATGTACCTCTGCTTCCAGCTGCTCCCAGGACAACTGTGTCTGAGAGTCCTTGAGCAGATGGTGGTGCCTCCTAAACCCAACTGAGGTGGCTCCAGCGCTGTGGTCTTTTGGCCAAGGTAACCAGCACTGTCCTAGAGCGGTGGCCATGAACTTGCGTTGCCCATCACTGACGACAAATCACGTGCCATTAAGGTTTTTTCTTCTTTCTGACCAAGCAGAGGGCTGGGGGTGAGACCCGTAGTGGGTGTGGGTCGCCTTTGCCAGGCTCCTGTGGAAGACCCACATGCCGTGCTGGGTGTAGACACAGAAAATAAGCCTTTAAGTTTGCTCAGCAGTGCCGGTTTTATTTATGCATTTGTACTAACAAAAGAAAGAAGGGCCCGGGGTGGATGGTCAGGGAGACGGTGACCTCTTCGTCATAGAAGGTTTTTAAGACAGGTCAGATGAGGATCTCATGGGAATGACTCGATGAAGTTGATTGTGGCTGGGGAAGTGGATGAGCTCAGTAACTTCTCGATCACCTTCAGCCCCATGGATCTCTCCAGTGTTTTTCCAACATTTATAGCGTAACGCTGTTCGCAAGGCTGAAATCCCCTACTCCCTGCACTCAACTAATTTCCCAAAAACGCTTTAAAGCATCACATTAAGGCATTATAAAGATGTTATGCTTTTAGAAACAATTGTGTGATTGCTCCGCCAACGCCTCATTGCAGCCGTCCTAATGAACAATGAAACTTTATTGTGTTTGGAGATGTAATGCCGTGGTACCCGGCGGCTGCCGTCGCTGGGCTGGGGGACGGGAAAAAGCCCAGCAGCGCCCCGGCGCGAGGCTTCTCGTCCTCCGATTTGGGGAGCAAAAATTGCATTTTAACAGATACAACCTACCAAAAAAACCCAATAAAAATATTATCAACAAAAGGGAAAGAAGATTAACTGCTTGCCTGGAGGCAACGTTTGAAGGTTTTACAGATAGGGCTGTGCCTGCTGCAGCCGGCACTCCAGTTACAGCAGGCACAGCCGGGAGATGCGGCTCATGATATACCAAATAAAACGGCACCGTTTGTCATTATACCTTGCTGGTAATTCTCTTTTTTTTTTTTTTTTTTAAGGTGGTGCATCTGTGAGCTGGATGCTTCTGGAAGCGGAGCCGTTTTCAGTGCTCACCGAGGACTCGTTTACCTCTATTTCTGTTCGAAGTTCTCTGGCAGAGGGAAAAAAATCACACCTTTCCTTTCCAGCTGATGTACTGGGGCCGCTTCCAAGCGTGGCTGTGAGCTGGCATCAGACTCGCCGCGGTTTGGGGTTGGCTTTGGAGCTGAGCCCTCAAAATTAGGAGGTGGGTGATGGATTTCACGTGGATATGCTTTTGGCTGATTTAGCGCTCGTGCTATCGGCCACCAGAGACCAGGAGGGGCTTTGCCAGTGATCATGCCTTTCTTCCCAACAGGTTTAGGACAAGAATAATTTTATTTTCTAGTGGAAATTGTGAAAAACTCTGTATGTCAGAGCTTTGGCTGGTGGATTAAAGCCACGTGGGACCTGTGCTGGTCCTGCAAGGCCAGTGATTTCTCTGCAAAACCAAAAAGGACTATTCAGGTGAAAACTCATAAGCTCAAAGACACAAGCTCATTGCAAACAACACACACAGAGGTTCACGATGCTCTTGGGTGTCTCAGCCTCATTTGACATGGTCACCCCCAAAATGTGTGTACATGGCATGGCACTTTGGGCTGTCTCCCTTTCCTCCCAGGTCCAGGAACTGACTGCGAGGACAGACATTCGCTCTCTCTTTAGTAGGTTGGACCATGTTTCCCAGCTTGGATTCCTAAGGAAATGAAACAAATGCAATCGCTGAGTTTTTGCTTAATTCTCCAACTTCCCGGCCGATTCCTACCCTATTTGACAGAAGAGCGGAGCTCATCAGAGGCATCACATTTCCACATTTTATGAGGACAGCTGGCTGAGCAGAGGAGAGAGACCTTTTAATAACGCTCCTCCGCGGTGAAGGATAAAGTGTCTGCAAAGCCCTTATTAGAGAGAGAAACCACACAGAAGGGCAAGGGCTGCCACGAACAGAGAAAAGACTTTTTTAATGTTTTGCAACTTGAAGCTATGCAAGGGATGAGCTCAGCCAATGCTGAAAAAAAATCTGGCAGCAGTCAAATGGGGAAACGGCTCAACCTCAAGGGTTTTAGGGGATGAACACCTTTGGCTGGGCCCCAGAGCTCTCCCACGTTTGTCCTGCAGGGGATCAGTGGAAAACCTGGTCATTTGCCTTCATGATTTTTTGGGGACAAAGAGTCTGGCAGGATCTCCTCCACGCTTTGTGCGTCACTGTTGATTAACCATAGAATCATTCAGGTTGGAAGAGACCCTTGGGATCATCGAGTCCAACCATCAACCCCACTCTACAAAGTTCTCCCCTACACCATATCC
>JAOXNO010000041.1:2342563-2355664 GCA_028565335.1 Limnodromus scolopaceus | reverse complement strand
ACTGGGCACCACTGAAAAAAGACTGGCCCCATCCTCCTGACACCCACCCTTTCAGTATTTATAGGTGTTGATCAGATGCCCCCTCAGCTTTCTCTTCTCCAGACTACAAAGACCCAAGTCCCTCAGCTTTTCCTCATGAGAGAGATGCTGCAGGCCCCTCATCATCTTTGTAGCCCTCTGCTGTCCCCTCTCCAGCAGTTCCCTGTCCTTCTCGAAATGGGGAGTCCAGAACTAGACCCAGTGCTCCAGATGGGGCCTCCCCAGGGCGGAGCAGAGGGGCAGGATGACCTCCCTCCACCTGCTGGTCACACTCTTCTTGTTGTGCCCCAGGATACTACTGGTTTTCTTGGCCACAAAGGCACATTGCTGGCTCATGGGCATCCTGTTGTCCAGAAGGACTCCCAGTTCTTTCTCCTCAGAGCTGCTCTCCAGCAGGTCAGCCCCCAACCTGTCCTGGTGCAGGGGGTTATTCCTCCCCAGGTGCAGCACCCTACGCTTGCCCTTGTTGAATTTCATCAGGTTTCTCTCTGTCCAACTCTCCAGCCTGTCCGGGTCTCGCACAGCCTTCTGGTGTGTCAGCCACCCAGCCTCTCTCCTCTGCGGGGTGAAATCTCCCAGCAAGAAGAGTGAAACGCTACGTTTGTCCATGTAGCCCGTGTGGTGGAACAATGCAGGGTTTGATGGGCGAGGGGAGCACGTTGCATGCTCCCCGGGGAGCCTCGGTGCTTGCCCACCCTCCTGATGAAATCACCGCGTGGCGCCTACTGTATTTGCATCCTTAATTACTATCCCTTATGCTAATTATGTTGTTGCTTCTTGCTATCGCTCTTTGGAGCTCCAGCCTTGGCATGCAGGAATGAAATGTCTTTTATAAAGATAGATTAGATGCAACCAAAAAATTGCCATGAATATTCATCCCTTTCCATTTTGGAGCACGTTCTCGGCGGCTCCATTTGCACACCTCGCTTGTTTTGGTTGTGGGCAACTGAGTTTGTGGATGGGATTGTCAGTCAAAACAGAGCCTTTCGTGGAATTCTTGCAGAAAGCAATTTTGTTGTTGTTGTTGTTTTCATGGCCAAGAAAAAAATGCCCAGAAATTTGCTCCGGGAGCCACCACTGGAGATGGATTTGGGATGGGTGGGTGGGGATATCTGTGTTCCTGAAAATGTCCATGGGTGGGAATGGCCCTGCAGGAGAAGGGGGCTCTTGGCTGTGGTTATGGTTGCTGAGGCTTTGGCCCCTAAACCCGTGACCTGTCAGCCCAGCGGCTTTGAGCTCAGTAACTTCTACAATATTAGCACTTTTACAAGCAGAGGAGTCAGTTTTGTAGTTACATTTCAGGTTGAAGCAGAGCAATGAAAGAGGTTAAAAGTTTCTTTTGAAGCTTTTTATTTAAAAATAATCTGAAAGCGAGAAATTCTGGATTGCTTGTGTTTTATTTTTGCTTTTCTTGGTTTATTGCCTTTTGCTGCATCAGTTCCCCCCCTCTCTCCCCAACATGCCAGGTCCCTGTGCCTCGTGAAGGAGTAAAAGGAAACATGGAGTAAAAGCCATTAATGTTTCTCCTGTGACCTCCCTGAAAAAGCACAATAATTTTAAACCCAAAAGGACCAACGTGGAGCCCAAAATGATGTTTTCTTATGTTTCGTGAAAACTGGCCCTTTTTTACCATGCTTTGCTCACTTTTCCTATGTCAAACCTGCAGCCAATCCCTGACACCTTGGGACTCACCAGCTGGTCCATAAAATTTGTGAGAAAACAGCAACGAAGGGGTCAAAAACCTTGGCGCAGCTCAGTCTGGAAAAGAAAGTGCTGAGTCTAGATTTGCCCATCTAGTAAACGAATTTATGTTCTCTGCTTCCCTGCAACCCCGACTAAAGTGGGTGCAGGACCCAGAGGTGAGAGAAATCAAAAAACACTGCCTTGGTTCATCCAGGCATGGTCACACCTTTAATTCTTCTATGGGCAGCAAAGGGTCTCTCACCTGCACCCATTGCTCTTTACCCCCTGGCTGCTTTAGCTCGAGGACATCAAATCCTGCATGAAAAATTAAATGTGACATGGTACAACAAATTTTGCAGGTGACAACCAGCAAACCCCAGAGCAGCACGCCCAATGCGCCCCAAAAGCCCTTTGTCCCCAGTCTAATGCTGACTCAGATTTAATGAACCAAGGCAACAGCTTTTTTTGTTTTTGACCTATTTATGCCTGTGTCTGGGTGGCTGGCAGTGGCTCTGGTTGTCCCCGTAATTCAGTTACCACTGAATTCAGTGTGGGGCTTGTTCTGATCCATTGTCTGGACATGGAGATGCCTTCTGGAGAGCAGGGAAGGTCCTGAGGTTAATTCCAGCTTGCTGTAAATAGAGCTGATAGTGGCTCCCAAACCTCCCCCTGGACTGTCTGGGAGGAAATGGCCTTAAAAATAGAGTTTGTGATGAATGAATGTATTTATGCAAGTATTTTGAGCCTGTGTCTCTTCTGGGCCCTGGTCACACACCACGTGTACTGCTGGGGTCTCCCTCCTGAGCTGCTACTGAAGCCAGACTTGGGCATTTTCTAAAAACCGGTTTTATTATTAAATGGTTTATTTAATGGTTAATTATTAAATGGTTTATTTAATCCTTCTGCCTTTATCATCTCATGTAGGAGAGTCCATCCTCGTCCTGGAGAACACCGAAACCAGGTCTGCAAAGCTACCAAGAGCTGTTTGCTCTCTGCAGATGCACAGCTCCTCCTTCTGCTTTCCACCTGGGCTTCTCGTGTTGGCAGGGACCAAACCAAATTAGGAACAATCCTGACACCTGCAGAGGGTCCTGATGCTGCAGCTACCTCCGTGGTGACTGTGGGTCCCAGCTTGGAGATGCAGCCTGGGGAAGGGCTCCTGTTTTGGGGTGCAGATGGAGCTGTGGGTGCATGTCAGAGGTAATTGGGAGGCAGCTAGTCCTGGTCCAGGCTGGTCCTGGCTGGAGGGGGCTGCTGGAGATGGTGGGGCAGGCACAGCTGGATGGATGTGGTGGGGTTCCCCAGCTGCAGAGCGTGCCCATGACACAGGGGCGCTCAGTCGCTCTGTGTGCTCCGGGTCTTCCATTTCTCTTTTTCCTTCTTTTTTTCCTCCCCTCCTCTTGCCTTCAAAATTGATATTTGTTTTAAGTGAAGTGAGCTTCTTTTCGAACAAATCCAAGCCATGGATGCTATAATTAGCAGGATATAGTAATTTTTCTTCAAGCATAATTGGAAGGTTTACCATTTAGGGATAATACTTGAACTATCCTATTTTATGGCTCATTTGCCAGAAAATGCCTGTGAAGCTTACAGCTTTATCAAACCTTATCAATGGATAAAGAGAGTCAAAGGAGGGTGTTTCTGCTGTCTGGTGTTAAACGTTGCTGCTGCTGTTAAATCTTCTAATTTTACTAACTTCTGTTAATTGAACGGTCTTCCCTGAGTGTTTGGTGATAACGAGCAGCAGAAGCACTCCTGAAAACTGACACAAAGAGCCACTTCAGAGGCTGAGGATTTCCCTCTCTTCTTGCCGGGGCTGGTTTTAGGCTGGGGAAGTTTTGGGTGGATGTCCTGAATGGCCAACTGCCTGCCCTCGGTCCTGCCCACAACCCTACACCCAGCTCCAGGAGGTGATTTAGCCCTAACCATAGCTGAAGCAATCCCATTAAGATGCTCTTTAAGATGTGTTACCTTGATTAGCTGCTCAGCTCACTGGCCAGACTTGTTTTGCCTTTCTAACGAGCCTAAATTAAATATACTTGATGGGTGTAGCTTGTGCTGAAGGTATAAAGGCACCTTCATCCCTCTTCTTCCTCCTCACTGAGCTGCAAAGCAGGAGAGGAGGGGCTGTTGGTGCTAGCCAAAACCCACCAATGCTGGCCCTGAAGGCATTGGCCAAAAGCACCTGGGGCAAGTTGTGGCTCAGCACCCTGCGATCGGGTTGTGGTTATGTCCTGATGGAGCAGAATCGAGTCCTGAGGCTCTGTGTGCTTGTAGAGGTCTTTCAAGGTGGGTGTTGCAGAGGGTTGAGCTTTGATGTGGGAGGTGTTGCAGTGGGAGAGCCGGGGTGCTGGAGCTGGGTTTGCAAGGGATGCATTCACACACCCAGCTAACTGCTCCTGGACCTTCTTGACCACCTTGGCCCTGTTGTGCCCTGGTGAGCACTGAGCAGGGTGGCTTCTGCAGGGTCTGTCTGTTGAAAACACAGCTTTTCTTGGAAAGTGATCTCTGAGTTATATTAACTTTTAATCCTCCTTTTTTTCCGCCCTTTTTTTTTTTTCTTTTTTGGATGCTTTTCTGGCTGCAGTGGAGATTTATGAAGTGCTGTGGCCTTGGCAAAGATCAATAGATAGCCCGTTAAACAAAGACTCAAAATTTACTGTTTGGATGATTTCAGGGGGGAGAAAAAAAAAAAAGAATTTGAAATATTTAATTTAGTATCGAGCTAAGTTTCATAACAAAGAGGGAGAAAGACCCCATCCCAGTGAAATGGGAACTTTTTTTTTTTATTTGCCTTAGATTGCCTGAAGCCTTTAATTAAAACCCTGAAGAATTATATTTGCCTGCTTAGTAAAAAAGCCTGCAATATTGGAGCAGAGGGTGGGAAGCTCTGGCTCCTGTTCTCTGCTATCGCAGCACGGCTGCATCCACTGCCTTTCCTTAACTTGCTGAGAGCCACCCAAAAACCAGGCAGAGGTCCTTCTTCTCTCCTGCCCCTCTCTACAACGCTCTTCTAGACTGTCTCCTTTTCATCATTACAAACTTTCACAGGTTTCCAGCCTGATTGTGTTTGTGATCAGCTTATCCTGATATTTTTCCCTGGATAACATTGTCTTTCAGCCTAAATAGTGTGGTTTTTGTCCTCTTCCTTTGCTGGCTGCTCTCTGCAAGGGTAGAGGAACCAATCTCCAAAGGTCTCCTCTGGGTCCCAGCCTTTCTCCTAACTCTTCCTCGTTCTCCAGGTCAACTGTAACTCATTTTGGCTGTGTTGTCTGGATTGCACAGCATCCATCAGCTCTTTCCAGCTCTTTATACCATGCCCTGCTCCACCAGGGCTGTTGGAAATGTCTGCTTTAGATTCTTGTGTAAGGTTTAGTCTTCAGCAGGACTCCTTTCTCCAACCTGTCCCCAAATGCTTCAGGTTTTCATAGTCTTGGATCTTGGGTTATCTTTGGCCCCTCTAGCAGGTACCTGGGAGACCTCAGCTAATTGCAGAATCTACCCCAAAATGCACTGCTTTCTGTTTTATAAGGGGCACTGCAGAGGGTTTAGACACGGGGTTTAGGACTCACTGAGTTTAGAAATACACCGTAGGTACAACACAGCTCCAGCATCGCCTTGTTGGGAGGTTTAGAAAACTGAGACAGACCGGGAGACTCTCCGATACCAAAAATCCATCGTTGATACCAGAAATCCACCCCTGCGCGGGGGTTTAGGCGATGCTTCAGACCTTCTGTTGGCCCTTTGCACGGACAAAGCCCCATCCTGAGCAAATTGCCTGACCCGCGCCTGTTTATTAGCTCAGCAGGAGGAAAGCGTTGCCAAGAAGGTGGAGAGGAGGCAGTGGAGCAATCCTGTTTTATCTCTCTGGAAATAATGAAGCCGGGGACATTTGCTGCTTCTCGATGGCTTAAATTTACAAAATTGAACAATAATTTTGCAGCCTCTGAGAGTGAAATGTAGGGGGAACAAACCTGCCTTATTGACTTTTGTTTTCAGCTGGAGCAGTGCAGGGAACATTACTTAGAGCTCCACCACGTTAAACTCTAATTCCTGGAGATGTCTTTGTTGATGCATAAGCTGTGACCTAAAATATTGACTTTATAAGGTAATTGAATCCCAGAATCATGTTTCAGATGAAAAGCACTTGACAAATGACTAGAGGAAGGAGACAAGCCCAAGGGCCCGAGCATGGCTGTAATGGGATTTACTCCGCTCGGCTCCCACCAGCCTCCCTGGAGAAAAGTCCACACCAGACGGCCCTGCTCTGGGCTCAGGGTGAGTTATGGGGCAAGAAGTAAGTCTCAATTTTTTTCTTTTTTTCCCAGAAAGAAGGATAATAAATCCTTCTGGCCCCACAAGAGAGGTGGAGGCAGAGCACTATGTAACTTGTGCAGGGGGTGGTTGAACATTTTGAGACAGCAGCACGTGATAGGTCTTTGTGGATGATGAACTTGCTCTCTGACGTGCCTTGATTTGCTTTCGTCCATGGGTGATAATACCTTGTTTTTGCACCAAACCTGAGTTTTGGGGAAGTTCTGGCTCCAAATCTCTATTTTGGCCTTATGTATGACCGTCCTTATCTCCTGTCATCCCACCGCTCGGAGCAGAGCAGCTACTGGAAGGGGGAGGATCCAAATGGGAGATGCTACAAAGCCAAAGGACCACAGTGAGAATCTGGTACAGCTCAGGTCTCACCCCTAAGCTGTTTCCCTGGAGCCTGGGGATGTCTTGGGCTGAGGGGTATGAAGAAGAGATGCTGGAGGAGGACTTGTGCAGCTCCCGGTGAGAAGGGATTTCACACCCAACGCTGTGGCCCAACCAGAGTTCCCTCCTTTCTCTGCTCTTCAAAACAAATTTCCCTCGTTAATTTAAGAGGGCATAATTATATCATTATTTCAAATGACTCAATTTAAACAAGGCCTTATTTCTGACTTATAAATTGTTACCTTGCTCATCTCGCAATGACTGTTTTTCTTGTAAGTGCGTTAACCTCCCTGCTTTCTTTACTCAGCCATTTTGCATAATGTTATAATAAGCATTTAAATAACTGTAAAGGTTCCATCAGTTCTTGCTTTCATATCTTGCCGTCCCCATGGCAACTGACTATACTTCTCTGTCTATTTTACCTTTTTTTTTTTTTTTTTTTAAAAGATTTGAGCTTCTCAGTCCAGTTGCTTTAAGATTGAGTTGGATTCCCCACTCATTGGCACAGGAGGCTGAAGCACTGCCCGCGCCTTGGTTTTTGCCACTGTGCTGTGATGGTGATTTTCACTCTCGGCTATTAGTGAGGCTACTTTGAGCTGGGAGATGGAAACATAGTTTGGTTTTTTTTTTTTTTTTTCAATTTGGGCAATGCAGTGGAGGATGGTGAAATACGTGGCAGTAATTATTAGGATTTGGAAATTGGGGTGGGTTTAGTCAAGTTCAGCTAAACTTTGCTTTGCAGAGAGCTCTCATTCCGGTGCGTGCCACAAAGTCCCTTGCAGAAACGAAGTGTGATGATATTTTTGTCAGGCACTTGTTTAAAAATGAATCTTAATATTAAATTTCTCCATTTAAACCCCTCCCCAAAAATATCTTGCAACCTCCCAGTGCAGGGTGGTGTATATATAGACCTGACAGACCCAGGCCACGGGCCATGTAAACAAACAGCAAAACTTAATGCAAATTGCTAAAATGAACCTGGGAAGGACTAATTCACTGGGACTATTTGCCATTGGCGTGAAGTTCCAGCTTGTCCGGGGACATAATCTTTCCTGGCAAAGCGGGAGTGAACAGAAGGTAGCGGCGAAGGCTCGCGGTTCGTGCCAATCTGCATTTCCATCTGGAAGGAGGTGCTCTCGATGATAATAAAATGGCAAATGAAAGAATTCCAGAGAGGCTGCTCATTTTGGTTTTTTCCTCCCCCCCAGCCCCCCCCCCCCAAAAATAACAGGCTGACGTGCTGCCGCTTGGGAGCGGCGCAATAGGGAAGAGACACAGATGGAGCACGAGGCAAAATAAAACCCTGAACAAACAGGACAACAAAAGCTGCTGGCGTTTTATTGCCATTTATTGCGAAGGCTGCTCAGAAACGCGCCGGTGGGGGCTCACGGCGGCTCAAAAAATGACACGGTGGGTTTTGCCCAGAGCTGGTGGAAGCCGGAGTGGGATCACAGCATCCAATGAAGGGATTTCTGGAGACCTTCTGGTTTTTAGATCCGTGTGTTGCACAAACAGGAGGGCAGGGGTTTCACGGGAAGCCCAGGCTAAACCATGTCCCTAAATACCACCTGGTTGAAGCAAATGCTGTGTGGCCTTTTTAGAATCATAGAATCTTCTAGGTTGGAAGGGACCTTCAAGATCATCTTGTCCAACCATCAACCTAACTCTGACAAAAATAAACACCCACACAACAAACAAGATGCAACACCATCACTAAACCAGCACCATGGCACCACGTCAACCTGTCTTTTGAACACCTCCAGGAATGGTGCCTCAACCACCACCCTGGGCAGCCCATTCCAATGTCTGATAACCCTTTCAGTGAATTTTTTTTTTTTTTTTTTTGTGGCAGAAATGGTGAAAAGAAGCTGCCCGGTTTCTTTTGCGCTTTGTGAATGATATCATGAAGGGTTTGTTGGCCTTGGTTCTGGGAGAGGTCTCCATACACACCAATGAGGGGAGGGCTGTGGTACTGTTATCCTGCTCTATAGGAAGTGTGGAACTCTGGGGTTTCCTTATTTATTAGACTTCTGTCTCAGAAATGTTGAAATTATGGAAGCAAGGAAGAGGAACGGTCCCACCAGGGGGAGAAATCGCTGGCCGGGTAAAAATAGAACCAAAAATTCATTAAAGCAGCTGAAGCCAAGAGGGTCTATTTGAGTTTTTGACCCTTTTCCACTGACTCTCAAAAGCAATGAGAAACTGTTATCTGGTGTTATTTTTCTCTGATTACAGCCCTTGCAGTGCTGCAGCCCCTGATCAATGTGCTCTGTGGTGGCTCTTGCTTTCTCTGAGGCTTGTTTGGAGGCAGCTACGCTATTCAAGAAATGTATTTTTATGTTGAAGGGGGAATTTGAAGAAACCCCATGGCCTCAGGTCCTGGGAGACCCCTGGCTGGGACCGTCACCGACTCATGGAGCAAAGGGGCTGTGGGTGAGGCTGAAGGAAACACAATTGCTGAGAAAAGCTGTTCTCATCAAGGACCCCTGAGGAGGAAAAAGCCTGAATCAGCTGGTCCTCATCGCTCTGTTTCTCTGCTAAAATCAGATTGGTTGATTTAGCTGACTATGAAGCCTGACAAATGCAATTTTCAAAGCAAATTTAAGAAGAGCTTTCCTCTGTGCTCGTGGCCGTGCCCGTTCCCATCCTCACAAGGAGGATGTGCTCCCAGTGTGGCCCCTGAGGGGTCTGCAAAGTGTCATGCAGCAGTTGTACATACATTTTATCAGCCTGAGGAGATCAGCTTTGGGGCTGGGAAGAGCATCCCAAAAGTTTGTAAGTGGTTTAACCTGTTCTGACTGCTGGGGCAACATTCCCTGGCCCAACAACAGCAAACATGCAGCAAGTCTAGTATAAATACATAATACAAGGGTATTTTTCTGTCTCTTTTTATTCTGCAGACAGCTGGTACATTGTTTCATAGGAGTTTGTACTGTATATCTATCTAGATGCATCTCTGCAAAGCTGAAGGTATATGAAAAAAAATCCTTGCTTTTGCTTATATCTGAGATGATATGTGGGGCAAAAAAAGGGAGAATGTGTCTTCAGCTACCTTTTTTTTTTTTTTCTTTTTTCATTTATCCATATCCAAGTGATATCTCTTGCATGTCAGTACCTTAAAAGGACGGAGTGAAGTGACAGCGGAGAGATGCCACGAGACTTTTCACACTCATCATTAGCAGCGTGTCTTGTTTGAGGGAGGTATACGCGCCGGGAGGTTTTGTGGCTGCCAACGTGCTCTGTGCCTTCCCTTGCAGGAATCCCGTTGTCTGGCGCGAAGGCGGAAATCAAAGCAGGGGCTGAATTAACAGAGATGGACACTTGAACGTATCGCATCTGTGATTTCCCCTTAGAAATGCTCGGTGTGTCTGGTTAATTCATCTACCCCGACACAGGCTGACAGAGCAGCTTTTCTGAAACATGCTGTTTGGTAGTTTGCTGTACACCGGGCAGTCATGTTTAATATGTATAATTGTAATTGCATCATTTATTAAATCAAACGGCTTAATGCACTTTCGCAGCAGCGATGTGTGCAACCCAGCTCCATTGCTTCTGCTCCTTTCAAGGCTTGTTTTAAAACAAGTGCAAAAGAAATGCTGGTGGTTCGGGTCAGCTCTAAAAGCTGGCGATGCTCTGCATGTGGAAACCCTCTTCTTGAGCTGTGCCTGCACACGTGGGGCTTCCCTGCCTTGCACCTTAGATTCATAGAATGGATCAGGTTGGAAGGGACCTTAAAGATCATCTCATTCCAACTCCCTGACACGGGCAGGGACACCTCCTGCTAGACCAGGTTGCTCAAGCCTGGTCCTTGCTGCCTGACGGTATCTGGACAGGCAGCTCTGTTACCTTCTACTGGGTATTTTTCCCTTTTTTTTTTTTTTTTTTTTTAATATTCGGTCTAAATAATTTCTGTCAGGTGCCTTCTCCCTTTTTTAGCAAATCAAACAGGGCATGGAGATCAGTGAAATGAGCCTCTGAGCAATGCCTGTACCACCGTCTGCGCCAATACATCGCATCCTGCCCCGATGGATCCCTGGGTAGTTATCACAACACTTTGCACATTTCTAGTGTGTGAATATTCTCCCTGGTCTGGCTGGGGGACTGGGAAACTCTCTTTTCTTTCTTGGGAGTTGCAAAACTGTTTCCCATCCTGGCTTTTTGTGCATTTGGGTAAAGTTTGCAGAGGGGATGTCTGTGAGGATAGCTGATGTCATCCAATAAACTAAATTAGTGATTAAATTAAATTGCCTAATAAATTAAAGAGAAGGGGGAGACTCTGCAGCCTTGAAGTTGCAGGTGAGAGGGGCGAAGCAAGGGAGGAGGCAGGGCAGGGATGGGCATTCAGCCCATCTGAACGTACTGAAGTAGTTGGCCAGCATCTTCTTGTAGTATGTTTGTGCCAAGGTGTGTGTGAACCTGGGGCTCGGGTTTAACTCATGGGTTTGGTGGGTCCCCGAGACCCTGCCTGCTCAATGCAGACCCGCTCCCCTTGTGGTTTTCCCACTGTTGTGCTGGAGCATGTGTGAACAAGTCAATGTAAATGCCATCTGCACCCAAGGTATGGCTGCTTATGCAAAGGCCGGTTTAAATGTCCTTTACTGGTATTTATCCATCTGGTTTGTCCGGATATCTGACAAATGGAGGTATTGGAAATCAAAGCTTGGCCAAATGTTGGTCCTTCATCCATTCACTGCTGGTTGCGGAGGAGCTGCTGGTAGACACTGTGCAGAGCCGTCGTTCCTACACAAAGCTCATTGTCTTCCCTCAGTTTAAAAATTGGGCTGGTTGTAAAACAATGGAAATTCTTTCTTTGTCCTTGCTGATTCCCCCTGTGTGGGCCAGATCCTCTGCCCTGTCCTGCCAGGGAGCTTTCTGCATCCCCTCCCGCCCTCCTTACGGTGAGTCCTTGCTGGGGACGTGACCCCACGGGAATCGGTGGTTTTCTGCCTCTGCACGGTGCTTCGATTCTGCGACGCACTCCAACAGGTCCATGTCCTTCTGGTGTTGATGGCCCCAGAGCTGGAGGCAGCACCGCAGGAGGGTCACAATGTAAGTGGCAGATGTTCTACATACCTGCCCTAAACAGCCGAGGGCTGAGATTACCACCTGAAGTTGCGTATTTGAAGGGAGATGCACGCTCAAAACTTCCGAGTTTAGAGGTTTGACGGAGGAGAAGAAGCTTGCATGGAGGTTTGAGCTGGGCATGAGAGGAATAGAGAAGAACGTGGAGCAGCGTGTGAGCTTGGGAGGTGCATCTTCGAAAGCAGACCCTCAGCCTTCCCGCAGCAGCTGGCAGCTGGTGGTGGAGCCGAGCTGCCTGCGGGCTCTGTGTCTGCCTGGCGGTGCTTCTGGCTGGGTGCAGGTGGTCCAGGGATTACTTCTTTCCTGCAATTTGAAATCTTTATCCCACAGCTCCCTCTCGGCAGAGGTTTAATGCTATTGAGTTACCTCTCCCTACAGCCGCTGTTTCTGTAGGGGGGCGAGGGATTGTATGAAAATGCTGATGGGAAAAAATCATTAAATTTGTTTTAATGAATTAGAGCTGTGGAGTCATTTAAATAACTTACAAATCTGCTGATCAGCAAATCAAGCTAGTTAGTGCTTTTTGCCTGTATGTGTGAGTTGCATATGCACACTAACAAGGTTCATTTGCTGATCTGCAGATCTACACAGTGCTGGAGTGACTGCACTGTATAAATTAGCTGGAAAAAAAAAATCATTAAAATAAACATGTCATTCTTCTGGTAGCGCTTTCATTAATAAAATAAAACCTCAGATGGGGAAATAGTTAAGTTGGTTCTCTCTGTAGGTTTGAAAAAGTAGTTAAAATGCAAATAATTAGTCTAAGTATAGACTGGGAGCCTTGCTGCAGGCAATCCTTCGCTGTGCGTATTTCTAGATGATGAGTGCTTGAAGGGGAGAGAAAGGCGCTTTTTAGAGGTATCTTTCATTTCTGACCTCAGAGCCGACTTAGAAAGCTCTGTCTTGTGATCACGTACCTTCTGAGAGGAGGCTTTAGTAGCGGCAGAGTTGTTTCATTAATCATCGCCAGCACGCTTTGTGGGGGGAAAAAAAAGAAAAGAAGAAAAAAAATCAATGCTGTGGCTGGAGATGTCCACCCTCTTCTGTCTGTGATTGCCCAGTCTCTTGAGCATCTTTGATACCCAAATCACTGTCTGATGGTGGTGACTGCCCTTCCCAGAGCTGTGGCTTCAGGAGCCGTGCTTGGGCAATGGCGAAGCATCGTAATGCAGAATCTGCTCCCTGCACTCGGGGGTGTCGGAGGGTGTTTTGGGAGGAAACTGTGTTATAAATCACAGGTCCAGGCCCGTCCTGCCGTAAGAGGTTTGCAGCCCCTGCAGAGGAGCCTGGTGAGGGGCGGGTCTGGGCTGACGTGGGTCTCCCTGGGGGTTTCAGGCTGCCCCATCCAAAGCTCTGGCGCATTTGGCTCCTCGTGTTTCCACCAGGAGGGGAGGGAAGACTCTGTTTTCCTGGGACTGCATTATTTGGGGAAGAAGCATGTGATAGTGCAGTGATAGGATGAGGGGTAATGGTTTTAAACTGAAAGAGGGGAGATTTAGGTGAGATCTGGGGAAGAAACTCTTTGGTGTGAGGGTGGTGAGAGCCTGGCCCAGGTTGCCCAGAGAAGCTGTGGCTGCCCCATCCCTGGAG
>JAOXNO010000041.1:2321392-2341235 GCA_028565335.1 Limnodromus scolopaceus | reverse complement strand
GGGTTCAAGGCCAGGTTGGAGGGGGCTTGGAGCAACCTGGTCTGGTGAGAGGTGTCCCTGCCCAGGGCAGGGGGTGGGACTAGGTGGTTTTTGAGGTCCCTTCCTACCCAAACCATTCCATGATTCTATGTAGCTGCCTGACTTTTGTGAGATCTCTGTTGTTGCCGCTCAAACATCGCTCCTTCTCTGTGGTGTGAGGTCCCTGCAGACCTCCTCCCAACTGGTCCCCATCCTGTATTCGGTGTGGGCCCTCATGGAAGGGGATGCTTTTGGGGTGAAGCTGTTTGTGGGGAAGGCTGCCCCTATCACCGCTGTTGCCTCATTGCATTCCCCACTGTCCTTCCCTTTGCCGGCTGCAAGCGGGATCCAGGTTTCCACTTTTGGACTCTGATCCCGTTGGCATCAAAATGGATGTTTAATTATCTGGAGTCAGATCACCCTCTTTGCTTTCATTACGGCGGCTGCATTTACCCTTAGACCTTTAGGGATTTAATTGCATCAGTCTCAGATCTTTCTGCTGAGCACAACGTGGCATTTCCTCAGCGCGTTCCTCTGCTAAAAGGTCTCTCCAAGCCTGACAGCGCTGGGAGCAATTTGTCAGTTTGGCCCAGGTAAGCTTTTTTTTTTTCTTTTTTGTCCAGCTGAGCGTATTTTCCCTAAGTATTTGCTTTTCCTCCTCATTTCAGAGTTGAACGTTCATCTGGGTTTTTCTTGACGTCCCACTCTAATGGCTTCTAAACGTGGGAAGGCCGGTCCCTGGGATTATTAAGGAAACCGGACCGAGCACCGGAGCGGTGCCTGACTTGCATTTCAAGCCGTGCTCCAAGCAGGGGACCTCTTCTGGGATCAAAGTTATGTTTACAGCCAGCCGCTAATTAGCGGTAGCAGGGCAATTAGGTAACTGGTGAGACAGGACTGCAATTTATGATTTGAAGGCTTTTTTTTTTTGCATCATAAGCATAGAGCTCAAAGAAAAAAAACAAACCAAAAACCAACCCTGAAAAAGGGGAGCGTAGTTTTATTCCGCTTAGGTTGTTTTGATGTGGTGTGTAGTAAGGGGGCTGGAGGAAGACTTGGGATGCTGGTGGGATTGTCAGTTGTTGGTGTGGGTCTGACCAGTTGTGGTGAGCGTGGGAGGGACTGGGAGCAGCCGAGCAGCTCCATCCGCCTCTGCAGCACTCTGGTTCTCCTCCCCCTTCTGCCTTCCTCCCATCGCCAGAAGATGAATGTCCCCACAGCGTTATCTCTGTTCCAAAACCTCCAACTCCCTCCTGAACTATCACTTCCCGCAGCCGGTTTTGCAGCTCTCCTGCTGCATCCAAATGAGTTCCCTTCACATCTGGGAGGGGTTCGTCTCTGAGTACGCTTCAGCCAGTGATCTTGCACCCGAGGAAATGAGGATGGCGAAAGAAGGTGGTGGGATGGCTTTTGTGTGTTTCCCTGCTGTGTGCTGTGAGAGGAAAAAGTTCAGCCTCCTCCTTTAAGGTCTGCATCGAGCCCTGCCAGCGCATCCTTCTCTGTCAGCTCCTTTCTTCTGGTGCCTGCAGATAGCTGGAAAGCAGCGTCAGCTGCCAGCCCTCTTGCATCGCCTTTGTCTTTTAATGCATTTTGCATTTCTTCCAGCTCTGCGCGGAGCTCTGGGTGTCGCTGAGAGGCGGCACAGCTCCCGTAACTGGGAAACATCTGGGCTGCTCTCCGCGGGCATGGGATGAGGGTGTCCTGTGTGGTTGTGGAGTCTCCAACGAGCGGATGTCAGGATTTGCGCAGCACCGATCTCTGTTGGCTGGCACATGTGCTGCTGCTCCTGGCGTTCTCTGTGCTCCTCATAAACCCAACCCCCACGAGGTGGCCTTTGGCTTGCCTCAGCCAAGAGTCCCCCGACTGTGACAGCATTTCTCCTACAACCTTTAGTAGCTTTTTTGGCTTTTTCAGTTATAATGGGCACCATTAAATAATTTCCCAGTCAGCTCCACACAGTGGTACCTGAGAAACCACGGTTATGTCCTACCCTAAATATAGGGAACATCTGTGCATACGTCTGCAGGGTTGCCGTTGGTGAATGTTGACTTCTTAATGGGGATGTTCAGACACAGCAAGGCACGATGCTGTCCTGAACGCTTGAGTGGTGGAGTGGCTGTTGTGGCCTCTGGAGCAATTCAGGAGGGGCCTGGCTGAGGCCGTAACTCAGGCTGTGCACACCTGAGAACAAAATATGTAAAGACCGAAATACTTGGTGGAGTCAGTAATGAGAACGGGAGTTTTATTTCTTTGCAGGCCGTTTTGTAAATCTGCCTATCTTGGCCTGGAAATCGGAAGGGAGGTTGTGCTCCAGGGCAACACGGCGTGGCACCGCTTGGGAGAGGTCAGGCACAGAGGCTGGGGCTGCCTCCAGCCTTGGGGGTCCATAGATGTTGGAATCTGGGGGTGACCCTGGTGCAGAGACTGTGGGACCCATGGGTACCCATGTTGTGAGAAACAAGGAGCCTCCAAGAGTATCTGCAGTGATGGGGACAATGGTGCAAAGAGGGGATGGGAAGGCTGGAGGAAATTATTCTGTGTAGAAAGCCTGATGAGGGGACAAACTCTGCTTCCTGAGAGTTTTTTGGGGTAGTCTGCCTGGATTTTGAGTGCTTGTGCTCCAAGAGCTTCCCATCCAGGAGCACTGGCCAAAAATAAGAGGGTGGTGGATAGATTGTTCTATGTCTGCTCTAAATGCCGTGTTTTTGTGGTGGAAATGTGAAAAGCCCCAAAGTACCTCCAGACATGTCTTCAAGAGAAGTTTCTGGGAGAGGACTCTTTCCAGTGATGTAACAAGCTGCAGTTTGCTCCAAACGTTAAGTATTATAAATGTGGTTGATGTAATTCTATTTCAAAAAGCCTTAGAGGCTTGCAATAATAAACAGGGCTTTTTAGTACCAGGTTATTGATGCAAAATAGTTTAGCAAACTGGGTTGCTGAAGTGCAAATGCCATGTATTATTCATTAGATGCTTTCTTTCCACAAATCACTGCTCTCCATGGCATAATGTTCCCTGCTCCCGGTAGCACCGCTCTTTGGAAAGCTCTTTGGCGTGAGCCAAAACCCGAAGTCGCAGACCCATCCATCAGGACGAGCAGTTGGTTATGTTGTTGTCTTCCAAATGGAGTTCATAATGGGCAAAGAGGTTTAATTAATGCTTCAGAGTAATGTGTCTGTTTATAAAGAAATAATGTACTATAAAATTAGGCAATGCATAGTGAAATGTATCTCCTAATGGCTAGGCTGGCATTTTAAGTGATCAGTAAATCACTTAGATATTAAGACCTTCTTGAACAAGGATAATAAAGCAAGAGATTTGGAAATGGTAGATACCAGTACTTACAATTATCCACTAAATAAAACATTTTTATAGTGATCATAGAGTTAATCACCTTACGGAGCAGACAGGTGATAGGGACAGCGGAAGATATGTGGTGTTATTGCCCGCAGAAAAAGGAATTTCAGATGCGTTCTTTAAGGCCAGAGTCAACAAGGAGAAAATATAAACATTTCCTGAACTCTTTATCTATTCGTTTGATGAATAAATGCAAACAGCCGTAGTTATAGAGAAAAGCTCATGATCAAAAATGCGATAGACCAAGAATATTCCCCAGACATTGCTAATGGAGTTGCATGGCAGAATAGAGTGATGATCTATGAATATTGTTTTCAAATGCCTGCTTTAGATATTTCAAAGTATTCTCAATTGCCTCCATATTTTTAAATGCACGTTGGGTAAAAATACAGAATTGCTGCTTTACAGCCCTAATAGAATACGTTTTTGCGGTGCTTCTGCAGTTCTGTTCAATCATGGGAAGGACGTAGGTCTCCACTGCAAGAAGTTTTGGCAGTTGTGAAGGTGAAATGAGATTTTTAATGAACTGAATGAGATCCAAATGACAGGGATGATTTTTGAGTTAAATATACAGAAACTAATGGTCTGTAGGAGATAACAAAATGTTTGTATAAGAACTCACACAGATTTTTGTCCCAAGCTGGGGAATTATCTTAATCGCTTTGAAAGGAGTGGGTCACAGGATCGTGGACAGGAGTGTCCAAGGTGGCTGGAGACACTTAATAGGTGAAATCCAGATGGGTCGACATGTGTGTGTCTTTGAGTATGGCTCTCTGTTCTCATCTGTGGGAATCTCTGATTCCTGACCAGGCAGAGTGCATCCCCTTTATCGGTGCAACTGCAGAAATAGTCCACAACATCATGCAATTCGTGAAAGAGATTTTTCTTACAAGTTTGGGATTTTCTCACTTAAAAAGAAAGGCTTTGTTGGGTCCTCAAAGAGTTTTTTTTTAAATAATTCAACTACAGAAAATAAGGAACTATACTTGTGTAAGATATTTTGCATCAGCTGAAATGACTGCTGAATTTGATGAATGAAGAGTTAGCTTTTGGTTAAGAATTCGGAGAAGTTAAGCGTCTCTGAAGATGAGAAATAGACTGCACAACCACGCATACTGCTTTCATCGCTTGGTGTTTTATCATTTCTCTATGTAAAAAAAATGAGCAAAATTTCTAAGCAACTTTACATAAAGAGGATGGAGAGACGATGTGACAGATCCCATCTTTGGGTGCTGGGCTGCTGACTTCCAGGTCTACCTAAGGTTTTGGTTGTCACAGACTTGGGGTGGGGGGGTGCAGAGAAGGGGTTTAAAAAAAGAGAGAAAAAAAAAAAAAAAATAAAAAAAAATGAAAAAAGAAAAAAGGGGAAAAAAGAGGGCGATGATCAAGAATGAGGGAAACTCAGCCCAGGCATCCTGGTTGCTAAATGAGGTGCATTGAAAAAACGTATCTTCTGGAATATCTTCCATATTTCGGGCTGAAGTATTTCATGTTGGAATCAATACAGAAGAGAGTTTAGGAACAGCAGGGTTTGCTTGCCAACTCTTAATCTACTTTTATGGGGTAAAAATTAATTTTAGAATTATTTCCTCCATCAGTTAATGCTTGGAAATGTTTCTAAAATGAAGAAAATTGCAGCTTCAAAAGCCCTTTTGTGAGAAGTATGCTTGAAAGTTGACAATTTCATAGGAAACAAGAACAGGTTCCTAAAAGAGGTTTTCAAGAAAAACTATTTTCCACTTCTCGGGACCAAGCCTTGTGCTCGTTGCAGTGCTGCTGGGCCCATGAAACCCGTGAGTTTTGAGATGAACTGGCACGTATCTCATCCCAGATTCTGTTTATGGCAGAATAAGCCAAGTTAAAATAGTAACTGACCCTCAGAAGCTGTGGAAAAGACGCTTCAGATGAGAAGAAGTAATTTATTCTGATTAGTGCTGCCTTTCTTGTCAAACACCAACCTAACTATTCCCCCTCTTCTGCCCCACAAGGTCAGAGGGCTTGACCTTAACTCCTCCTGGATTCATCTGAAATAATGCAGAAGGAGGGGAAAGATGATGAGCTGTTTGCAGGAAAGGGGACTTGAAGAAGGTCTATTTTGTGGTCGCTTGGGTAATTTGCAGCTGGATTTCTCTTTGACCTTTCTGCCCTGTGTTGTTAACATCAAAGAGGTTCCCTCCTGATCATTTTATTCTGAAGAAAGCTGCCAGGTAATGCTGCAAACATGTTGGACTATATTTTCTGTGCAAATAAACCTGATTAGTGATGAATATTTAGCACCCTTGACCTTTTGATCTCGATCTTTAGAGGAGAGAAGCGAGCAGTGGGGAGCTGTGCCCTGTGGGTCTCCACAGAGAGGAGCACCTCAAGGTGGGCATCTTCTCACCGTGGATGGACGTGCAAAGGATGATGCTTCCTGGCACCTAGTTAAGTGAGGTATATTTTTGAACACCCTTTTTTTGCTCCCTTCAGAAGGATAGACTTGCCCTGGAGAGGTACAATTGGATGGAGAAGCTTCTTGGGCTCGGTCAACCCTCCCAAAGTCTCTGCAAACCTCCTTGGGGCACCTTGCTACCAAAATGGTAAATTTCTGGGAGGTCACTTAGCAGGGGAAGAACGTGTTCACCTTTCAGTTATTAAAGCTGCAATTTTATTTCAGGTGTGAAAGCAGGAATGCTTCCCTTCCTGACCTCTCCTGCACCCAGGAAGGGAATCCTGTTTGAACTATGAACAGGAGACCTTCATGAGGCAGAGATCAGGTGTGTTAATGGCAATGTGATCAGCTGGCCTTTAGTTTACACTTGGATGGTAATCAGAAAACCAATTTTCAAGAAATTTTGCTGCTTCAAGTACTTCCATTCTGAAAGGGAAGGGAATAAAAGTCACATTTTGTGATACAAATTCCAGGAAATAATTTGCTTTAGAAGGACCAAACAGCTTTATTTCAAGTTAGAATTTTATTTTTTTTTCTTGGGAAATGTATTTAATTTAAAAAAAATTGTTCGTAGGAGAAATTGGATCATTTTGAAAGTTCTGAAATAGGGCACATCAAAATTATTGAAGTGCTTTTGCCTAAATAAAATGTTACTGACATTAGTGAGGTTTTGAAAACATTCAGACTTGGATGAAAATACTCAGTGTTCAACACCAGCACTTTGAAAAATTTCCAGGCAGAGCTAATTCAAGTGACAAGTGCATTTTTCCTGATTTGTTTTTGTGAGTGTCTCAATCCTTTAATTGCAGTTGAGGGGAGCACATAAACCGCTCCACTTTACATTGAGATAGTCCACAGTATTTGATTTCCCCATCTGTGATGTGGATGATGATCTTCAAAGGTTCTCTCAGAGTGCTAAAATAACTTCTGTCCTTCTTGCCTTTTCACAAATTATGCAAAAGAATTAATTTAATTTACATCCTGACGTCCCGACATCCACAGCTCTCTTTTCCCAGGTCAGATATTAGGGTTGAAAGTTGGAAGGTGGAGTTTTACTAACCAAAAGGAAGTTTTGTGTGTCTCTACGCTCAGCAGGAGACTCTGCACCATCAGGTACCACCTAGCTGATGGCTCCTCTCCTGGAGAGCCACAGTCCTGTGAAAAATGCCCATTTGCTTCCTCCAGAAAACACAGGCATCTCTCAAAACTTGGGAAATAGGTTGTACTTGTGCTTACATCTCCTTCTCCAAGCAGTCCCATTGCTTCCAGCACCTGGCCCTGCAAAGTGCAAACCTTCTGGCTCGGCTTTACCAAAAGCAACACCAAAAATCTGCCCAGTGACAGGACAAGAGGAAAGGGGCACAAACTTGAATATAAGCAGTTCCACCTAAACATAAGGAAGAACCTCTTTCCTGTGAGGGTGGCAGAGCCCTGGAGGAGGCTGCCCAGAGAGGTGGTGGAGTCTCCTTCTCTGGAGACATTCAAACCCCGCCTGGACACGTTCCTGTGGGACCTGCTCTGGGTGACCCTGCTCCGGCAGGGGTTTGGACTAGATGATCTCCAGAGGTCCCTTCTGACCCCATAGCATTCTGTGAACTTCTGTCCCGCTGCCCAAAAGGAGGGACACTGCCCCCAGTTTAATTTGCAAATTAAGTTTAATTTTTTTTCTTATGAAGCTCTGAGAGCAATCCAATACTGAATTTTACCCCCACTCTTTCGGGTTTTAAGCCAAAACTATTTTATGTTTTCTCTTTCTGTATGTTTGGGGAGAAGAGAAGGTGTTTCACCCTCATCATTGCTTCCTTGCTGGTTTCCCCTGCTCCTGCCCCACCATCTCCCACAGAGAAAATGTTAAAAAGTGGAAAAAACCACTGTAATTTAAAATAACACAAACACTTCCAGCATCAAATGCCTTTCTTGGTGGGTGGAAAAAAGAGATTTTTTGGAAAATAACCACTTTTTGGTAGGGAGTATTTAGGGCTGTAGGTGGGAGTGGTCATCCTGTGGGCATCACCGTGCATCAAATATTCCACAATGGTGAAAGTTGGTGGTGGAGCCTCCTTCGTGGCTGCCAGGAAAAAATGATTTACAGGACTGTGGGGTTCCCCCCAACACATCGCTCTGGGAGGGAAACAGGGGACAGGCCAGGTCCACTTTGGGGTAGGAAAACTGGTCTCGCTCTCAGTGGGAGCGAATGTTTTTTGGAGCCAAGACAGGAGGAAATGTGTGTGAAAAAGGGAATTTATTTAAATACAGTTTTACACTCATTTCATAATAGTAGCATTTTATCTTTTTTACATTGATTTATGGGCACTGAAGCAGAACAGAGGAGTCAGAAGAAAGCAATTAATGAATAAAGAAAAAAAAAACCCTGCACAAATGCTTGAAGATAAAAAAAAGAAAAATTAAAAAAGAGAGAGAAATCTTCCAAAAGCTGAAGAAGAGGGGGATAATTGATGGTTCCATTTTAACTTAATGTTATTTCTGGATCTCTTTTTTTTTTTTTTTTATAATATGTTATTTACTGCATAGTTTAAAGCTGACAGAAAATAAACAGCATTTGCAATATAACGTCGTTAGCACCCCGATGCACTTGCTCATCCTACTTGGCTGTCAAGTTCCGGCTCCAACCGACATCAGTCAACGTCGGCTGTGATGGAGGCTGTTTTTAATAAGCACGGTGCTATAATTACCTTATTGCAAAGTTAAAGCCAAATGACACTTATGATGAAGGTTTCATGGCTAAACAGTAAAGCCAGTGAAGCATCCGCTTACCAACTGTCAGATAGGAAATAGCTGTTGGAGGATTGGTTTCTTTATTGCCTGATGAGGGTCACTTCGTTCGTACTTGGAAACTTTGCCACGACAAAACAGGTAGAAGAGGAAGGCGAAACTCTGAAGAAAAGGGGAAATTCTGCCCAGGCTGGAAATGGTGGGTGGCTGCTGAAGGGGCAGGTGGATGTGTATTTTAAGGGAAACCAACGGATGGATCAAATTTGGTGCTGGATGTGCTGTTCTGTCACGAATTCCTCCCTGTTTTAAATCCAGTGGGCACCGTGTGTGAAGGGGGGGAAACATATTTTGAGTTATGCTGATAGGGGGTGGCTCTTAATTTTGCTTCCCGGTATTTGGTGCTTCTCCTCCCAGGCTCTGCTGGTGCACGAGGTAATTTTGGGGTAAACTGTGCTTTTATTGAAACTAAACTTCTACCTTTTACAGCTGCTGAAAAAAGTTTGGAAGGGTGAAAGCATTTAATTTGGTTTTCCAGCATAAAACTGGAACCACTTGGTGAAATAAAGCTTCCTGCAGGAAAAAAAAATATTACATTTTTCTAGGGAACTTTGTGAGAAATTGCCTATTAATTGTATCCACTATAAACTGCACTATTTAAATCATCTTCCAGTTGCATATTTTTAGCTGTGCTCCCTGTTCATCCGCTGGAACTAAAAAGGCTCTGCCTTGATGAGCTGGGTCTTCTAGACATTAAATTAAAGAGGGATTTTTGCTTTTGACACTGAAATGGCTGCGGTTAGGCTTAAATCTCTCACTCACATTGCATTTATTGATAGCTAAAGGGGAGCTGGTGTTACCACACTTGCAAGCACACAGTGTTGTGTAGGTTGACTCTCAGTTAATTTCGGGAATGACCTTTTTTTTTTTTTCTTTTTTGCATTATGACTGAATTCAGGAGTTTTCATTCCTTTGTTGGCTGGGGACCACTGGAAGTAGGTGGAGCACCTGGTTCTCCTGGTTTGGGGATGTTTGTGCCTTGTTCCCTCAGCAGCTTTTCCTTCCCTGGTGTTTCTGAAAGATTGCTTTCATGGGAGGGCAGCTCTGCAGCCACCAGCCCAAGGAGGAGGCTTGAAGGTCGATGTTTTCATGCTTCGTAGTTCCAGGCTTTACAGTAGGCCTACCAGCTGCTGTGGGAAGACAGTGGAGTGGGAAAGGGGCTGTTTGGACAGGAGGTGGAGGGGTGTGGAGCTCTTCTGTCCCTCCTGGAGCAGGTTGAAGGTATTGAGTGCGGGCCTTGGTGTGACGTGGCCTTGGTGTGACATGGCCATGGCTTCAGTGCGGGCATTTGGATGGTGTAAGACAAATTCCCATGATTTAGGGTGGACAGGAGCTGACTCTGCGCCCAGTTTTCTATAGCAGCTCCTCAACGATGGCATCCAGCCCTTCTTGCTTCCAAATGGCATCTGGTAAAAGGCTCGTGGGGATAATTATACCGGGGCAAAAAAAAAAAAAAAAAAAAAAAAGGACTTTGGTGATCATGCTCTTCATTGGGCTTTTTACTGTTCAGTTTAATGTGTAATTTCTCTGCCCGAAGAACCTATTGACTCAGCTCTTAAGATAATTACTGGATTTCGCATTGAAAAACCTTCAGACAAATATTTTAAAATACAAAAGAACAAAGACAAAATAGCTTCATGTTATTAATCAATGAGAGTAGAAGGGCGTATTGTTATGAAAATACAGCGCCCACTCCTCCAGCTTTCACGGAGCACCAGATGGTATAACATTTGTGGAGACATATCTTCAACAAACAGTCTGGATTAACCATTTAATGCTCCCGGCTCCTCTTCCTATTTTCTAAATAGGCAGAGGAAGGCTGGGCAGCAACTGATGGCAGCTTTTGGACTGCCATCAGGAACAGGCTGAAGGTGTCCTTGGCTTAATGCAAGTGACTTTCTGCTACACTCAGATTTATGTTTTCTGCTTTTGGCATGCCCAACTCGGTGTTTCTTTCAAGAGATATAGAGGGATATTACAGATATGTTGGACTGAGACCAGCATCTATCACAGTCTACTTTCTCCACTGTGCATATGCATGTACGGTTGCAATGCAAAAAGCAGTGACTCTACTGTAAATTGGATCCCATTCTAAAGTGAATGAGAAGAGGGTAACAAAATCTGCATTTCTAGCAGTATAATTGCCCTGGCCCAATGCTGACCCCCTCTCCCAGCACAAATGAGTAGATCCCTTGTTATGTAGCTGCATAAAGACCCGCCTGCCTTACAGGGGTGTGCCTGAGTGGTTTCACATGAGAAGGCTACTGAATATTATAGTGCTAAACCAGTTCTACAGTTCTGCAATAATTCAGTGGGGAGAAGAGCTTCCATCCGGCAAGTCCTGTTGTGTTCAGAGCCTTACAGGCCCTCTGCAGTGATCCTCATCCAAAAATAAGTTATAATCTGAAGAGAGAGAGACCAAAAGGAAGAAATTGTCCATCAGACTTGCTAAACACACCTCCCTCACGGACCAGCATTTTGCCTTATTGACAGCCCTCTTCCTGCTCTCGATACAATGGCAACTTTTCTTGACCATGTTTACAGAAAAAAATCCCTTCGTTTTCATTTACTGTTTTCACTTGCAGTTAGAAAAGCCAGAAATATGGAGACAGATATACAGAAAACCACTGTCCCAGAACCAAACCTGACAGGCAACGGAAGAGGGGACAATCCATTTTCCTCTCCGGCTACTCACAGAATAGCTGGGAATAAAAGGGAAACTGTATTTATTCTTTCATTTCTCTAGGGGACTTCCTCAAGTTATTAGAATCTGCCTTATTAAATAATTGAGAAGGCTTGTCATAAAGTGACTTCTCACTCCCTATCTATCATTGAGATGTGCAGAAAATGGCATGTCAAGGAACATTTGCTAGGAAAGCTTCAGGGACCATTAACTCTTGTCACCACTTAAGTGATTAAGGAACCAGAAACAGTGATACCGTTTCCCAGCTGGTTTGTAAATATCTAAGTGCCAGATCTTCCATCTTTCTCTTAGAGTGAGGTCAAAAGAAGGAGGGTTGGGGTCTGGACAGGACAGCCCTCTGCCACCTTGCTGGAGCAAGTCCCACAAATGCCCCATAGACAGGCCACTGCGGGAGGCTGCCACCAGCCCACAGTGGTGGCACCACCACAGCACCCTGCCTAGCTGGTGGCACAATGTGCTACGGCCAAATCCATTTTCAGCCTCCCCCCATTTTGAGATGTTGCCCATCCTCTCCATCTTACCAGGAGCACCATGATATCCCTTGGTTTCTATATACTTTCTATATACTTTCCACGGTGAAACTCACGGTGTGAATATCTGGGTTTCCCACTCCTTGATTTTGAACTACCCTACCTTTAGTCATCACAATGTGATGATGTGTCAACTCCTATATCTCTCTTCCACCACAATGTCCCCCAGCATTGATATCTTGCCATCCATCTTGACATAGCACTTGATACAGCCCAGCTCAGCCAAATAGAAATCCCTTCTGCAGAGCCAGATCAAGGATTGCACCTTTTCTACAATGATATTTCATAGGCAGCTTTCTTCGTCCAAGAACTGAAGCTGCACAGAAAGGGACAGGTAGGACAGGAGGGAGACTGCGACTGAAACTGCCACCACAGCGAGCAGATTGTGGGGATAACCTGAGGTTTTAAAATAATTCTGTGAGTTTTCCAACAGCAGCCAAGCATAAAGAGCCAGCGATGGGATTTTTGACTCCCACCCTTGAAGAGCCAGAGGCTGTTGAAACACTTGTTTCCTTCCTTTCTTCAAGGGCACCAGCTGGCCCGGAGACTCCTGTATCTGCTGCAGTAGCACGCTTTAGTTGGCCAGAACAGCATCTTTGTGCTAGTCCAGCATCCACACTCCTAAGCAGTTGAAGTCCAACCATGAATCTAGATGTTCCTCATGTCCCAGACCACCTCAGCCAAGATGAATCTCTGGCCCGCCATAGCTGGAAGAAGGCTCGGGTGGGATTTGTGACTTCCCCACCCCGAGGTCCTCCCCCTGTGCTGACAGACTAAAATCACAGCTCAACGTGGTTTGCTTTGCTTGAGTGAAGTCAAGGCACTGTGTCCCCAGCTGGGAATAAACCACACTGGCGAAGGCAACGGCTGGTTAATCCAACGGGTTAGCACAAAATACGTGATGCAGTTCCAATGCTAACATCTTCATGGGACTCTTGTCCCCAGGACTACCCTAGAAAAGTTGGACTTCACCAGAGTCATGTTGACGGCACAGTCGTAGCTTGGAGGAGATGTTAGTGAATTTGGGAAATGGCTGTGATTTTCAGGAATACGGCATGCAAGGGGGATGGTTCGACATATCTTTATTCAGCACACTCATCCAAGGGGAAAGTGTGCTGTGCAGCGTCGGAGCAGCCGAGTATTTAATCTCTTGTTATCGTGGTTGTATATTCTAGGTCAAGGTGAACCCTGAGCTCCTAGATGAGTATTTGTAAGCGCAGGCTCATACAAGGCGAGCAGTGCTCTTAAATCTTTTCACCCAAGTCCTCTCCCAGTGAATTACTGGGTTGTAGATAAGATCTCAGACATATTGTACTCGGACAAATATATACCTTTTTGTTTTTAAAAGGCTCAACCCAGAAACAATTTTAGACTCTGAAGGGGAAGGTCATTGCCTATCTCTTACACTTATAAAATATTAGCCCTTGCAATTGGATGATGAGCAGAGCTGAGTCCCGTATTTTCACCTCTGCTGGCACAACCCTTGTAACCTGCTCTCTCCCCAAATAGGCCTCAGTTCTCCATAAATCACAGTGTTGTCAGGTCCAGTTTCACATCTTAAAGTGAGATGCTGATACTTTGTGCTCTGTTTCCAGCAGCTTTTTCTCCCTGTGCTCAGGGGAAACTGTCCGCTGTAGACAATTTATTTGATGAATTTACTTTCTGTTTCCACCTGTGAATTATCTGGCGAGATACTCAGATGTTTTCACCAAGACATTTACTTCTTCAGTCGTGTTGACGAACGCCATGAAGACGCCAATGTCAAGCAATTCTGAGGTAGCACTTCTTGCTTTGGCTGATGATCCCAGAGGTCTGTTAGTGGTGATCAGGTGCCTGAAGGCTGATGAGGCTGTGCCAGGCTCTAAATGGTAGGATACAACTCCCATAAAAAGGCCTGAAGAAATGTCTCTGTTTCAGGAATCTTTCACCAAACACATGCTTGCACGGTTGCCAGGGATGTGATTGATGTGAGTATTTTGCCACCAGCCTGGCCGTCTCTTTAGAGCTTTATAAGACAAGTCAGTAAGGTCAAAATCCTACTCCCGACTCAGGCTGTGGTGGGATCTTGCCCTTCTTAGGCAGGGGTAGCTGAAGGCAGCCCACATCTCCAAACAACTCTCCCTCATACTGCAGAAAGAGCCACTTCAGGTCATTTTTTGTGCTGTCCAGAGGAATGTGAGTCTAATTCTCCTCTCAGGTTCCCAGGGCTGGTACGATACTTGTTGTCCAATTATTTTTTAATGAAAAAACAATTTGTTCCTTTGCCTTCTTGTTGCTGGAAGCAGGATGAGCTGAGAACAGCTAAATATGGTCTTGACTTGTTATCGCGCAGACCTTGCCTCTTACCATTAATTGGCTGGGAACGGATTTCCCACTTGGCTAATTATTTCTAATTGTCTCACTCTCATTATCTTGCCATTTTGCCTCTTGCCACAAATAGGCCTGATACGGCTGATGAGAAGAGGTTCCACCTGGGCTCCATCTGTGGGTGCAGCCACAATCAAGACCGGCAGCTGGTCCCAGGGTGCCCTTTTTCTCTCTACAACCATATAGAAGGGACCCACCTGGGCTACTTGTGCCCTTGACTGCCTAGGCTGACCCTCTGGTCAGGTTGTCCCACCAAGAAACAGGTAGAGTGTGATGACCGGGATGTTTATTTCTGGGAGGTATTGGCAGATGACAGTGCAGACCACGTTGCCTGGCCGTTGGGTTGGGTGGAGGCTGTGGATGCTGATGGACAGAATATTTTAAGTCTCTCCCTTGGAGCATCAAATCCATTGCGTGCAACAGTCAAGCGTACACGTTGGGTGTCATTAGTCTGCTATCAGCTTTCCTGTGCTCCATGCAGGCAACGTGGCAGGCTTGGAAAAGGACAAATGGGCTGTCAGCTACCCTAAATAAGCTCTTTCTGACTCTTGACTGTGATCTGGTTGTAATTTAAAAGTCATGGGTATTTTAGTTTGTTGGGTAATGGAGAATACTGTTTTCTGTGCCTAATAGACATCTCTAGGTGTCACAAAAGAGAAATGATAAGGAAGAGGCAGAGCACAAATAGCTACATTGTGTAGGTGCTTTTCTGTGTGTAATGATGCTCCCCTTCTAATGTTCCATAGCTACGTGAGAGAGGAGTGAGAAAGATATTTAAGATGTAAAGTTATGGAGAGTTTTATTTATTCATCTATCTCCTGGAGTGCATCAAAATCGCAAATTCTTGTAATATGATGAGATTTTAAAGCTCTGAGCAAGTGTCTCTCTCGTGGAAAATACTATTGCAAAATATGAAATAATATTTTCATAATTACGGTGCCTCAGGAACATCTGACAGCTGCTGTTTTGTCCTTATCTTTTCTGCACTTTTCTTTTTATGGAGTGGAATGAGACAGTTCTGGGGTGGGGAGAAGACTCTGTTATTATGTTTCTGCTGTACGATTTCTTGAGAGCACGGAGAAGGATGCGGAAACCTCAGCCAGCTCCTGTCCTAAGACCCAAGTGATACCTCATTCGGAGAGCTACTACAGCCTGCTGTGGTTTCTCCTATGGATGTGAATCGATATACTGTGATGATATAATTATTAGCTGGCTCGCTCAGGTTGTTTTTCATAGTTATTTCCTAACACAAAAAGGAGGCCAAGATGAACAGAAGTGCTTAACTTCAGGGATCGTATGAGTATTAGTGATTTTTCTGAAGGGCATTCCTCGTGGCGAATGGAAACTCTGTCTTGCACACACTCCATCACTGTGACACCTTATTTTGGTACTTGGCTTCCATGGGCGTATGGGTAAGCAACCCAGTACTCCGAGTGCATTTAACTTGTTCTTTTACAGTTGTCTGTCGTGCATTTCGTTTGAAACCCTTGAAATCGGTCGGAGAGTGTACTACAGAGGCTTATTGATCTGACCCCTGTCCTCCAGTAAAAATGAAGGATACTTTAAAGCCTGTGGCATGGCTTATCCATCACACCCTCAGCTCTGTCGCTCACATCGCAGTCATTAGGAATCGCCAGTCTGCTGAGAAGGTCATGGTCCTGACAGCTACATGTGTCTTGAGGGAAAGCACGAGAAAACTGCCAGGACCTTTGACAGGGGAGTTCAGGTGGTCTCAGCATCAAATATCCTTCTTTTCCTACCTTTATTTAAGGCTGAAGGTTTATGCAGCCTTTGGGATGGTCTGTGTGAAATTTCCGCTGTGCCTGTAGTTGTAAAGGTTGAACCAGGAGAATTCTTTTTTCAGAAATACTAGAAGGTGTGAAGAAGGGCTCTGCATCCCACCTCCATACCCCACCTTCTGCAGAGCTGAGGTAGGGAGAGCCAGAGGGGAGATGCAGAATGAGGAATATCAGGCATATTCCTTGTGTGTGTGTGTGTGTGTGTGTGTATGTATATATACAATATTCTGATGTCTTTCCTCCCTCTGCTGCTTTTCTTTCAGGAGGTCTGGATGGTGGCATTTCACAGGTCCACCCTCAGGCACTGTCCCCTATGCCTCCATATTGTCCTGTCTCCTCTCACTCCAGTCTCAAAGTCTTCCCTCAGTGAAGATTTGCTGTTGATGGGATTCAAGCTTGGAGCTGAGTTTGGGAAGTGGGAAAAGCACTTCCATTTCTTCTCTGTTTTTCCTGTTTTGTCACAAAAAGATGACTTGTGGAAGGTGCAGGCTCTCCATACTCTCCACAGCCACCTCTCAGCTGTCCAGAACTGTTGCATCTCCCTTGAAATCAATGGCACAATATTGATTTATACCTGCTTTTCCAGGCTGGGAGTTTATGTGCGCTAACAATGACCTGTATTTTGCTAGGGCTTCAAACGAATGCATTTCTTGGAGCTCTCTCTTTGCCCTCTCCTTCCCATCACTGCTATTTTCTACATCCGTCTCTAATGGGTCCTCACATGTCATTGCTCTGCAGAGGACAAATAACGGCGTGCATCTTCCTGTGGCTCAGCTCTTCCATTTCTTTTGTCTAGGATCAATGAATCAAGGCTTTGCAGTAATCAGTATTAGGTAATGCACACTAAATGAATCATCGTATGATTGTGTCAAAAGAGCAAACTGCATAAAACTCCAGATCCTACTGCTCTTGCTGGGAACTGCTGCGTCTGCCTCGAACTCGGGCTCGTTTATGTTACACGGGTGAATTCACTGCCTCCTGTCCTCTTTGCAGCTCCGTTGCTCTCTGTCCTCCAGAACCGTGCTCATGCCTTCACCACCACAAACCAGCAGCCCCGTAAGTCTCCAGCTGGGGACAAGGTGCCTGAAAGTTTCATCTCTGCCCCAGAGGAGATGCCTCAGGGTCCTGCACTGGCACTTTCTTCCCCCCAGCTCTTCCTCTTCCTCCCTATGTACCACCCTCCCCCTTATTATTGTAAAATAATCAAGTCCTCAAAAAATTCCTCAAATACATGAGCCTGTTAGCTTCTGTTACTGATTCCTAACTCTTTTTCCCAAAAACTTACAGTTTTTCTGCCCTATTTACAAATGGTTTACCCCTTCTATAGGTGTGACTTGAGTCTCTCTGTATAGCCCAAATATCTGACCTCTGCCTGTAGTACTTTTGAATAGGAAACTGTTTTCTGCTCATACAAAATGCAGCACGATTTAACTAACTGGCTGACACTGTGCTGGAATATATATCACTTTTAAATAGCAATTTTAAAAGCGGCAGTCGGACTTGACTCTGCTGCGAGTTAAATCCTGTCTCCGTCAGGAAGGAGACAGGCAAGCTTGCAGCCAAAAATAGGATGCGTTAGCTGCTAAGAAATTACTGCTTGGCTGTGATGACTGTTCTTTAAAGAAGATCAAGCAAACGTTTGGTTGCTTTTCGAACCTAGCTTTGTTTCAATTTTCAGCTATAATGAAGTACACTTTATTTGTTTGCTGAAAATAAGCTGGAACAACAGCAAACCACTTCTATCCCAACGCGTGTGACTGCGTTTAGCTGCCAGTTTGTTAAATGGCTGAGGCAAAAGGTCTTCCCTTCTGAAAGAAACCGGTGTTTAATGCAAGATTTCCCCTGGAGAGGGTGGTTTCTGGTTGTCGCAGGCTTCTTGCAGGAGCTTGCGTGGGCAGGCAGAGATGTCTGCCTTTGGTCTGCAGAATGGGTGCAGAAAAGCTTTCCTGCTCTCTAATCTTTTTATACTGTATGGACTGGGGTGAAAACACTGCCTACACCGATGGTTTTGCCTATGACTTTCTGGGCATAAGCCCAAGAGGACTTGGTAGCTTGAAGCTCTAATGGCCCTGGGGTATCTCAGGGGTGTTTTGGGAGTAGGAGCCTGGAAGGTGGATGCTCCAGACTGATCCCTGGGCAGGAGCAACAGTCGAGGTCCTGGATGTGAACCAGGGACCAGCCTGTGTGTCGGGAGGATGAGGAAGAGCCAACACCAGTGCGGGAACAAAGCGGGAAAAGGAGAAAAAGCAAATTTGTGTTTGCTGTAGGGTCTTCAGCATCACTGCCCTGTTACTGCAGTGGCCCCCAAACCTCCAGCTTAGCGTGTGACACACACACACACACACACACGATTCTTCCAGGCATCCCATGCTTACAAAAGTAATATAAGACTCCTGTGTGTAACAGTATCATCAAACAACTCTCAAGTATGAACCTTCCCCATCTGGTATTTTCTAGTGGTGGTGGGAAATTTTTTTGGCTTAAAAATGTTAAATGCCTAAGCTTTGCTTCCTATAAAAGGTATCGAGATGTGGTCTAAAGTGTTGTGTCTGTTTCTTTCATCACAGCTCGCCAGCTTCCATCATTAAAAGGGTCTCATCTAAAAAGGAGCTTTTCATTTTCAAGGTGTGTGCTTTCTGTTAGCCAAGGAGATAATTAGGTTTACCTCACAGTCATTCAGAAGCCCAGGTGTCAACTAAAACAGGATTTCATCAGGAAATTTCTGCCCAGCTTTGTATTGATTAATGAGCATTTGCTGCAATTGCAGAGAGATAGATAACGATTATCTACCTGCCCTGTAAGAGAAACAGAAGTGTACTAAGAATAAGCAACTCAACAAGAAAGAAGCACAGATGTAGAGCCTGGTGGAAATTAATATATAGCATTTTCTGAGCTTGTGGTTTCCCTTCAGTTTCAGCTTCTCCCTTAGGCTTTCTCCTTGCAGACTTGCTGGGATGCATACTGGGAACCACTCTGTCTGTTGGTATGTGTCATTAGTGAGTGCATGCTCTGTGGGAGTTGGAGACCCTTCAGTCTCCCAGCTAGAGGTTCCTACCTCCTCCCCTGGGACTGCTCAACCTTGCACGAACCAGAGCCTTGCAGTTATTCAATAATAATAATAAACCTTTGAAAAGTACTCCTTCTTTTAAACTGCCAAACTCAAGGATTTGGAGTGAAAGCACAGCCAAAATAGCTCAATTGCCATAATTGTAGAGGAAGGAACCTCCTGAGCTGGATTGATAAGACAGTGTTGCAGAAGTACGTGAAATACAGTATATGGTACAGAACACAGCGAAATCTTTTGTGTCCCCAGCAGAAAGAAGAGACATCTCTGATCCATTGCCCTGACCCAGAAAAGATCATGGACTGATCCTGGTTGATGTCTGGCTGGTTCAGAAAATCTTTCAGTGATGGAGATCCCACTTTCATAAGAGCAGCCTTGCAGTCCCTCAATGCTACTTGTGTCTAAGGAAAAAAACTTCCTTTTCTGGGTTTCTCGTTTATCAATCAGCATCATAGACCTCTGCTGCTCTGTCTAAAGGCAACTGCAAGAGTAGACTGCTGGGCCAGTGGATAAGCCGGTACAGTGGGATGGTAAAACGATCACAATTCTAATAAATTAAATATGTCTCTGATTTTCTCATGCCACAGTTACAAGAAGTCATTATTGCTGCACAAATCCTACCTGTGTGGCAGGAGGTAGTGGATAAACATGGCTGTGCCATCATTTCCCCCTGTGCTTCTGGCTGCAAGTGGATTTCAGAGAATCATGGAACCGTCTAGGTTGGAAGGGACCTTAAAGATCATCTAGTCCAACCATCAACCTAACTCTGACAAAAAAATAAATAA
>JAOXNO010000041.1:2300660-2317343 GCA_028565335.1 Limnodromus scolopaceus | reverse complement strand
GGAGGGGTTCAAGGCCAGGTTGGAGGGGGCTTGGAGCAACCTGTTCTGGTGGGAGGTGTCCCTGCCCAGGGCAGGGGATTGGAACTGGATGATCTTTAATGTCCCTTCCATCCCAAACCATTCTATGTTTCTATAATTGTGTGGGTCTGCGATGCAAAGATATGGGATAAAACCAGAATGGTATGGGATAATAATAGTTGCATGTTTGCTTTGGAGTCTGCTGGAGCTGAGGAAGGTGGTCTTGCACGCTGTGTAACTGTGGGGTCTGGGGTTGTGGCAAGGCATGGGGACCAGCACCAGCCACAACATGCTTCCTTACAGTTCAAATTTGCCCAATTAATTAATGTGTCACTTCAGCCATTTTAATAAGCCCTGAGTTTCCTGTGGTCCGGTGGCTCGTGGGATGCTCGGCAGCAGCCCCGTCCACACCACTGACAGTAATTCACCCCCATCAAATCTCCAAAACCTGCGTTCTTGGTGCTGAGTGACCTTTATTAAACAAATCGACCAGTTCAAGTACATAATTTAAAAGTTCTGTTCAAACATGATATTTTGATCCGATCGCAGCTTCCCTGTAAAATTAAGGATTTAATGCTCCCATTCCAGCTAAATGGACTTTATGGCGTTCAGGCTGAAAAGACTGCACGGTGGATTAGAAAGCCGTTGTGAAAAGTGTCATTGAAAACCTGTAATTTTCCTGTCTCTCCCTCTTACTTCAATGATTCATTTTCATGCCAAATTTCAGGAGACAAATGCATTAGTTCAGCTGGGCTGGTAGGGCTTTGCTCTTGGTACACGTCTGCAGTCCTCAGGGCCCGGCGCAAGCAGCTTTAAGGTGGAAAAGTGCAGTTGGGAACCAGCAAATGGGAAAGTCGTTGCCCAACATGTGATAGGTGCTTTTAAATATTGGGAATTTACGGCTATTATCAGATGAGGCAATGTTTTTTTTTTTTTTTTATGCTAAAATGTCTAATTGCATACTACCCAAAGGCTTGCATAATTTATTTGAAGGTTTAACTGACACTAAACGTTCATCATGTATGGCTCTAACAATCCACATGTTTTTGGCAGATCTTCCACTGTCTATAAAAAATATCTAATAATCCATTAACCAGTCAACTTGAAAGCCAGCCTGTGAGAATATTATTGACTTCTTTCTTTATTACTAAATTTAATGTGATGAATACTCACCTTGCATAATGTGATTTACTTTTCTTCTCTGCTCCTGCTGAACCTGACCATAAGGCAACCGTAAGCTCAGGGCTGCGTTTGGGTGGTCACTCACTTGGCGCGTTCACTAGGAGATATATCAAGTTATAGACACTTAAACTCAGATTAAAGACAGTGGTCTCAGCCACGGTGCAGTAATTAAGGCTCCATATTGTGTCCCTTTATAGACCTGTCAATACCCACTATAGGTGTATTCTGATGTGGCTTTTCTATTATTAGTTGTTAGTGGGGAGCCCCACTGCTTGTCCCCCCATGTGTCCTGGCAAGGAGGGAGACCCTGGCCTCTCTGGGATGATGTCTCTTTTGGCTGAAAATGAAGACCCGAGACACAAGGCTGATCCCTCACCCCCAATTTCTTCCATTTCTGCATTGTCTGATGACTGTAATTCTAATTTTTAGGCAAAGGAGACGTTGGTCCCCCCGAGAGCTGACCAAACTGGGGTTGGGGTCGGTGTTTGTACAGACTCCCTGCTTCAAGCAGAGCATATTCACAGCTGCACCGTGCCAGCTTCCTGTGGATGAACTGGGAATATTTATGCCATGAGGATTAAGAAGGTGATGCTGATAAATAGCACTGAAGATGAAAAACACTCGCAATTGCTAAGTACCTGCACTTTTCCCAGAACCCGCTGCCCCGAGGTGGAGTTGTAAGCTTTAGGAAGTCACCAATGCACCTTTGAGGACCATCTACTTCTGTTTATACTTCATTTTATGTTGCTTTTCCAAGAATAAAACCAACCCAGTGAGCACCCAGGTCTCGGTGCACCTGGACAGGGCTCCTTCTGCAGCATTCCCCTGGTGGGAAACAGGTTTTTAGGCAAATTCTCCAGCACGGAGAGTTTGCTAAATAGCTTGTTAAGTCATAATTGCTCATGGCTGGGTGAAACCCAGGGATTTTGGGAAACAGGACATGTTATTATGGCCTTTCTCAGGCATGTTGCCTGACTTGCTGCAGAAGCCTGCTTTTCTCATTGCTTGAATTCATCTTGAAATTTGGGCTCCAGAGCGACTTTGCAAATAGGTTAGTGAAAAATCTATATGTTAGAATAATGCTGAGTATAATGAATGACTTCTTAATGGCTAGGAAATAAAGCTATAGCTAGCTAAATAAAGCTTTGTGGCTCTGGACTCTTGCCTTATTCTACATAGGCTTTTAAAATAAACCATAAATTCCTTGAGTTTTACTATTGAGATACTTAACTATTCAAGTATGAAAATGGAGATATATATTGAGTTGGAAGAAAATGAATGCCTGAGCTTTCTTTATAGTTGAAGCAAGACTGATTATGGCAGGCTAGATTTTTGAAAAGTGAGAAAATATTAATTCGCTATTTAACTCAGTATCAAACGCATCATGAACAGCTTCTGGTGGTCATTGCTATAATTTCTCTTCCACAAAGAATGTCAGCCGGGCTTAAGAAATAGCCAAGCCTCTTCTCGAGCTTTTATTCAGCCAATGTTGTAAAATAACTCCATCCCCATGTGTCTCATTGTTCTCCAGTACCTGGATTTAAAATCACCATTTCCATTTTTGGGCCCTATGTTACATATGGTTTGGTTTTGAAGCGAGATATTCACACGAGGCGAAGAATTATCCTCCTGTGACATTACTCTGTGCAAACTTCTCTGGCTGCTCAGAAAACACCATGAGGGCTCCAACCACCTGTGTTTATGGGGGAGGTTGGGGGGGACCTTGAGGGTTGCTGTGAGAGGTCCGTCTTGTTGGTGCAAGCTGGGATCAGTCCCACCACTCTACTCCTGAAGAAAAGAGGTACCAAGGTACCAGGCAAGGACCAGGGTCAGAATATTTAATCCTCCTCTCCATCCACTTGTAGTGAAACTATTCAGCTTTTCTGGTACTGTTGTGTTTCCTTCCCAAGAGGGTTTCTTAATCCCTAGGTTCGTGGTGAGCTGACACAGGGAAGGAAATACAAAGGGAATTCAGATCTGATGTTTGTGCTTGGTTATGATTACAGGGCTTTTTTCTTTTTCTTTTTTCTTGGATATACCAGAAAAAAATGTGCCCAATAACGCTGAGAGCTGAACTTGTTCATTTTGGGGTATGGGAGAGGGTATGGACCCTTGGGGGATCCTCTGCATCAGCCACTTTGGGTCTTTGGATTTGATTCAGGGTCCGTGTATTTAGGAGACAGGTAGACATTTATTTCCTGGGGTTTTGAACTGGTTGATAGACTCAGTACTCTCCTTATAAAATTCACATTTTATACACTGTTATATGAAGTTTTTCCGGCTGAGGCAGTGAGGACAGATTGCTGTGGGGACTCACAGCTAGCTGGGCTTCAGCATTTACCAGGGCGCCCCCTGATGGTCATAGATTTGTGAACATGAATTTGAAATTTGGACCAATCACTGTATTTTTGTTAGACTAAATTGCCCCGGTTTGGAAAAATGCACCATATTTCATATATATATTTCTCTGTGCCTGAGTGAGTCCCTGGTAATCAGACCATCAGGGCCAGACTGAAGGCCATGCCACAGCTCAGGCATTAGCCAGTCCTGGATGCTTTATTCTGAGAAATAGTTCAAAAGGGTTCCCAAAAGTTCAAAAGTTCCCAAAAAAATGGGAACATCTAAAGATGTTCCATGCAGCAGGCTGGTCCTGAAACTGCACCACAAGGTCAACGCCACGCTGCGTCCCGTTCATCCACCTCCAGCCAGAGGAACACGGTGCGGTTCCTGAGGTCATGGTGTTCTGGGGAACCTCTGCAGGAGCCTCCTTGCAGAAGTTCTCCAGTTCCTTTGCTCATGTACAAGGGCTTTCCCGTGACGCTGTGAAGGGAAACAGCACGGCAAAATGCGGCGGCTTCATCAGCGAGGTCATTCACTTGATGGCATTCTAATGTAACTTCATGTCTAATGATGTTACTCCTTCATTTAGACAGGAGGGATGTGACACACTCCAGCGAGTGGAAGCTGGAGTTAGATAAATTGAACCCGGCGTTAGGAGGCAACAGTTAAAAGGTGGGAGTAATTAATCATATGGATCACTTTATAAGGGAAGTAGTAAATGCATCGTTACCTGGAGCTTTAAAATGGGACATAAGCTGGTTCCCTGGAAACTTCTACAACTGAGAGATCCCGGGGTGATGTCCAGGAGGCATCTGCCCCGTGCAGGGTCTCTGGATGGGTTTCTTGCTGTGTCTGCGTCCTGGGAGTCCATAAAAATTCACCAAGCTGACAAATTCTTGCTGTTTTCTAACTCTTCTGATGCAAACAGAGTGATTTCAAAATTGCATATTAGTTTAAGGGGAAAAAAAAAAATTAATTCATCTCCCCCTCTCTGTCTTGTTCTCACCCCACAGCCAAAAGCCCCAAGAGCTGCTCAACGAGTCTGAACTGCAAAAAAGTGGGTCGCTGAGAAACTTCAAAAATCTGGTAATGGTTCTAAATTGTGCCCGTGTTTGCTTGACCTGATTTTTCCTTACACATAAAAACGTTTAATTAAATGTATTTCGAGGCCCTGAGCTCCACAACTGCTGTTGTTATTTAATTGCCTCAAATAAACCCTCCTTTTGTGTGTGTTGCTAATGAGCGATTTGCTCTGTGGCACTTGCAGCTCCAGCAAACGGCTCCGGCGAGCTGTTGGCTGGTAATATTTGCCTCTGATTTTTCTTTTTCTTTTTTTTTTTTTTTTTAAATTTTTTTTTATTGTTCCTCTTAAACAACTGTCACTGGGTGTATGGAGAACAGCCCAGATCTATATGCACAGTGCCCGAGACCAGAGTTCCCAGCTGAACTATTGCTGTGCATTAAGAGCTGTGTAAACAGCTTTCTGGGTTTTACACCAAGGTAAATATTAATCTTTTTTGCATGCACTGATGATGGAAAAATCCAGGCTAAATAGCAATATTAATAAACCTTAACAGTTTGAAGCAGCGTGGCAGCCCGGCGCCAGGATTCCTTCCTCACCCTTTTACCCTGGGGGTGATGTGGGTCTCTCGGGGTGCTGACACAGGATTTTGGATGGGGGTCAGCTATGGGTGGGCAGAAGGTTTGGGCATCATCTGGACATCACTGTAGCCTGACACAGCTCCGATTACCCAGACTATGGTGGGAACTGAGAATTTCCTACATTAGCTGGGGGCAAAGTGTTGAAAAGTGCTCACAGTGAGATGGTGAAGACTCCCTGTATGATGCTGAGAGCCAGGAGAAGTGTTTTCCAGCAGCTTTGCCACAGGAGCACTTGTCCTTCTCTCCCCACCAAGTGGGTCCTCAGCATCCCCTGGGAGACGGAGACAGCACATCAGTTCTCCGACTGGTGTTTGCAGTAGACAGTCCTCCTTCCCAAGTCAATCCCACCTTAAACGCCCCCTGGAAGAGGTTGAGATATGGTGATCTGGGCTGATCTAAGACCACTTCTGACACGACCAACTTGTAGTCCCTCTGGTTTCCCAGAGAAGTTGTAGGTGTCCCATCCCTGAAAATTTTCCAGGTCAGGTTGGACGGGGCTCTGAGCAACCTGGTCTAGAAGATGTCCCTGGCTTGTGGCAGGTGGGCTGGCCTAAATGGTCTTTAAAGGTCCCTTCCAACCCAAATTATTTTATGATTCTAGTCCAATTTCCCATTACCAAAAGCCCAAATAGAAGCCTCATTGGAAATCAAAACCCTACGCAACCTCATTGAGCACATGCACGTGCTGCAGATGGCCATGAGCTCCTGTGACAAGTTTGGTGACACCATGGGCAGCATTGCTGTGAGGGAAACCAGGGTGAAAACTCATTGTACATCTTGTCAAGGGAAAAGAGGTGGCTTGGCCATGGCTTTGCCGCTCTGTAAATAAGGGATATGTCCCTGACAGCTGGTGTGTCTCATGCTGATCTCTACCTGGCAGGAGACGGCTTCTGCCACCCAAAAAGGGGAGGCAGGGATGGCTGTGAGGTTGGCTGGATGATCTGAACAGCCTGAGAAAACCCTGGACAAATTCCTCTATGATGCTCTGCTTTCGTTGAGAGCTGGGTCAAACAATAACTTCATTTAAAACCTAGATCAAACAACGATTCCTCTGCTCGGGGTATGATAGTGAAATATGGGTTGTTTGGCTATATTGCTGTGAAATTCCTTACCTTATCGGCGTAAAAATGTCTCTGAGCTCATTCAAATGTGTTTGTTTCCTCCCCCCGCCACGTCCCTCCGTTTAATTTTGGTGTGAAGCCGTGACTGCTCTCTTGGGAATTCATTTCTGGGTCAATCCTTTCCAACCTTTCAGTGCATTAATCGTGGTGGCGTAGCTTTGATTAAACTGCAAAGTGTTCTCTTCCTTATTTAAATTTACAAATTTAATAAGGGGATGACCAATCGCACAGTCTGGTGATGGTTTTCTGCTGCTGGCCCTTGGGGGGGTAGAGCAGTGGTCCCTCACTGGCTTAGGGAGGTGGAAAAGGATGTGAAATCTGATAAATCCTGACTTGCTGGGATATTTGGGCTTGGAAATCACTTGCTGCAGGTCCTTTTTCATACTGGGGGAAAAAAAAAAAGGTCCCTTATATTAGCCCTTGGGTAAATTGTCTTTTCTTTAGGTGTGCACGAAGAGCCTGGCCCTGCGCCTCCCTTGTCCGCTCTGCAAAGTGACTGGTTTTAAATAGCGTTTCCTTGGTACATGTATATTATTAGCTTAAAAGTACAGCAATTCAAGCCTGTGGTCCGGGTTTAAAACGGAGGCTGAGGTTTAACAAAGAGGCTGAAATGTTTTTTTTTTTTCTTCCTGGAAGGCGGCAATAATGTCTGTGCATACAGAGCCCCGATCCGGAGAGGTGTGAGATGGAAGTGAAAACTAATAACGGCTGAACAACATTAATTTTACACCGATGTTGAGACTGGGAGCCCTGGAGGAGGGAGACATGGGCTTGGCGGAATGTTTCTGTCCGGATCAGCAGCTTTCCTTCCGAGTCAGTGCCGATCAGGCTGGTAGGATGCTCAAAAGGATGTCCTATGATTATACGACTGGAAACATTTTAATTAAGTGGTGCAGCCTGGGTTGCTAAGTGAATTTAAAATGTATGTAAATAATTTCCCCAGCCTTGTGCGCGCTGGGCAGAAATGAGGTATGCAGAACGTGAAAACTTTGCTTGCTTTTTAGGATTAAAATGTTTCCAGTTGCTTAAGTGAGAAACATTTTTTTTCTTGTTTTTTTTTTCTGTTAACAACAGCGACTGAAGGTGAGCCAGAGCGGCTTCCTCATCGCTGGAACTTGATAACACAGGGGTATCAATCAGCCTTACTGAATTAGCATTTCACTGATAGGGATGCACAAAGCCTTTTAATGAGGACTTTCAAGTCTCCCAGCTCAGGGTTTCTGCCTGCCTGTTCCTTAGCAACAGAGGGGATTGGCAGGCAGAAGGGGTTTGATGTATTCTTACATAAAGGATTTACAATGCTGGAAATTGCATGCAAAAATTAGGATAATTGTGTTTTGTTGTTTTGGCACAAAGTTCAAAGATAAACAAACAACCTTTGGGCCCCCAGAAGCTTCCTGTTGTGTTCTTGTTCCTTCCTCTGTTCTCGTGAAGTTACCCACCAAGTCTGGAGTTTAAATTAAATAGACTTTTGTCTATTTTCTAGAAATTAACACATCAGAGCAGAAAAAGCGGTTCTCATTGATCTGCATTAGAAAGGAGAATTAACGAGCGCTGTGCCGGAATGCATGGGAAGGCAACGCTCAGCAACACTATTGCAAAGCTGCAGCTCCTTGGTGGTGGCATCTCCTTGGTAAGCTGCAGGCCCCAGGCCAGCCCTGCGTCTCTCACCGGGATGGTCCCTCTCCTCCTGCCGCTCTTGGGGTCCCTCAAAGCCAGGCTGGATGAGGCTTTGAGCAACCATAGTGGGAGGTGTCCCTGCCCAGGGCAGAGGGGTTGGAATGAGATGATCTATAAAGTCCCTTCCAACCCAAACCGTTCTGTGATTCTCTGGCTGGGGGATCAATGTGGTGCCACCTCACCAAAACCCCACGATGAACCCTCTCCTCCACCTTGTGTTTCTGCCTCTCTGAAGCGGAACAACCTCTGAGGTGGTTTCCTTGTCTCTGGGCACAAAATGGGGCCGCATCCGCCTTCTGCCTCCCAAAACCTGCTCAGTTTTTAATGGCGCTTATATTTTTGGGATACGGCCGAGGCCATCCTTTGGGGCAAGCCAGTGTGAACTCTTGATTAAACGCTGGCTGAAAAAAGGATGATATTTTTTTATCCGTCTTGCTCAGCTTAGATGTCCGTGCAAAGGAATGCCCGGGGAATGAGATCCTGCCAGGTTTTGCAGTGGAAGCCAGTGCTCAGCCCCTCTTTTCCATGCTTCCCATGTCTGCTTGGTCTCCTCTGCTCCTGCCTGATGCTTGGTGGTATAAAATATTAACACTGTGCATCAATCCTTCTCTTTCTCCTTTCCAGGTGTTACCCTGAGGATGGGAACAGAGCTATTCCACCCCGAGAGTTGCTGACAGAGGCAGGGAGAGGATCACTGTTGAGAAGACACCTTTGGGGAGCCCCTACATTGTTTCCATGGGATGCCACCCTGAAATCCTGTAATATGTCCAAGCCTGCTGCAAAGCTGGTGATGCCAATTAGGGTTTCCTTTGATGAGCTTTGGTGTGTGCTGCCTTCCTGCTCAAAGGAGATCTCTTCACATCTCCCCAGTCTACGCCATTAGCTGAAGTTGGGTGTGAGGCAGAGCATGGTAGGAACTGCTGGGAAGAGCCACAGCACCATCCTGTATGTCCTGGCACGGCGGTAATGCTTGTAGCAGCCTGGAGAGGACTTTATTCATTGTAAAGTTCCCATGTTTTACAGAAGTGAGGGTGGAAGTCCAAAGCGTAGCAAATCATGGTTGCTAAGCTTTTCATCCCCACGATGTGTGCTGAGTACCAGCTTTCGCCTGGGCACTGCACATTTGCTGCTCAGCTGGAAATAGAAGTGCCTTTTCCTCCCCTGGCCTGAGCACACGAGCCAGAGATGCTCCACGGAACCCCAAACCCAGTGCAAAATGTAGGAAACCCACCCGGTTTGCTGCTGACGAGGGTGCTTTATGCAAGGTGCCCTGCATTTTGTGAGGGGCTGAGTCAGATTTAAGGCTGACCATGGGGCCAGCACCTGCCTGGCTCTTGCTGCTGGTGCAGAACCCACACGGGAACAGAGCTCCAGGTCCTCCTGGTCTCATGCCACCTTGTCTTGTGCAACAGCCCAAATTCTTGAATTACAAAAAAAAAACCACACCAAAAAACCCCCAAAAACCCAAAGCTAGAACAGCATGAAAACCTCTGCAGACGCTTCCTGGCAATTTTATAAAAGCTCAGACTTTGTTTCTTGTTCTGTGCCTGGAGGAGTAGGTCCATCCCTACGCACCAGCAGAAGGCAGTTGGTAGCTGTTAACCCCACAGCCTTCCTCCTGTCCTACTGCAAGGGGTCACCTTCTCCCAGCGGGGCACTTGGGCTCATCTAGCACTTGCTTGAATCGGGTATTTCCCAGTTTAACTCTGCACAGAATAATCTTTAATGCTCTTTTAAAAGGAGGGAGCTATTACTACGTAGTTATTACAGTCTGTTTGCTGGGAGCATTTTGGTGTGCTCAGGTAATGGTGAACCGATCCATGCTAATAATTCCCTGTTGCCTGTATCACTCCAGTCTGCACCACCAGAAGGTGTTTCTGCAGCCAATATTTAGCTATCAAATACTCAGATCTTGTTCCCAGGCGCATCTCTGGCAGGCAGCACCCCACTCCCGGGGGTCTGATGCACTCCCGGGGCTCCCCCCCAGCCCCCTGTGTACCTCCTACCTTTGCAATCCCGTTAGATGAGAAAGCGATGTACCTGTTCCCTGCTTCTGCCAGTGGGTTGTGCCACTCCACTGCGCTATGTGCCCGGCCGGAGCTGCAAACACCACCCAGCCCTGCCTCCTGCATCTCTCTGCTCTTTGCCCGTCCATCTCACCCCTCATCCGCGGGGAACTCGCATCTCCAACAATCTCATTGCCCGAGTTAATATTTTCAGGTGTGAAGTGCAGCGGTATTATTTGTACTGCTGAACCTGGGAAGCAGAGGGGCTGGGAGGACTTGGCTTATACCCAGCAATGTTTTGGCCCCGGGGTCCCTGTTGGGACCCCCGTGTGCCTCTCGGAGCGGGGCACAGAGTTGAGGCACTGTGTGTCTTGGGAGTAAGACACCACGAACAGGAGGAAAACATCCCCCCTTTTATTCACCGGGTTTAAAATCCTGATGAGCTACAGCAGAAAGATAAGCCTGTTGGTGTGGGCTTTGTCTCCTCTACCCTGGAGTAAATCTGAACCTAAATCTGAACTTTTCTGTTTTAGAAGAGTCCTTTTGTTTTTTCTTCTTTCAGGGTATCTGTTCATTTGGACTTGAACACTGAGAAACTGCTGTTACACGCCCACTTAGGCAGTGCCCCATTTTGGCCCTAATACTGATTATCAATCCTTAATTTTTTTTTTTTTCACATTATAGAATTTGGAGGAAATTTTTGTAGGTGATATTTTTTTCTCAAAGGTTTTAGTAAATACTTTTTATTTTAAAAGATCAAAAGTTTGAAGAGCGATATAGCCATTTAAATGTAAAAGCTGTGATCCAGTCTCCAGTTTTATAGTCAATTAGCTTAATGGAATAATGGCACGTTGTTGTGTGTGAGATGTATATCTACATATGTGTGGGTACAAGGCCTCGGAGGCCCAGGACTTGTGTTCTCCAGTGGTCTGGGACAAGACTGGAGATGTCCCAGCAACTTTCCCTGAGGACGTGAGGGCTGCGGGAGACTCAGCTGGAAAACTGCCGAGTGTAAGTCCATGCACAAAGCCCCGTGGGCTGCCATGTCCCCACCCTTCTGCTCCTTTCCCCTTGTCCCTCTCCAAATAACACCATGTTTAATTTATGGAGAGTGTCTTTGGAGACAGCGAGCTCTTGCTTGGAGAAGACTTTGAAGCACCCCGGCCCTGCAATGGGGTGAAATTTGGAAACCTTGCTGCGTATTTGAAAGGAAAACTGCATGTATTTTGTTTGATAAAGAACTGGATGGTATGTTATTTGCCATTTTTAATGCATTTAGATGAAACGCACTCTCTGACATTTCCTTCACTAAACTCAGTGGCTTAATATTCAGCAATCTACCCTTCATTATGTTAAATGCCTTTTAAAAAGTAACCAGAGCGCTATTTGGAGAAGGCCCACTGGCATACAAAATGGCTTCATCCCCATAAAAATGCAAATTAACTCTCTGGAAGTGTAGGTCTAGCTCGTTTGTATAGAAAATAAAAAAGGGCTTCAAACAGAGCCCAGAGGAACTCTGCTAACAACAAGATGTTCGGTGATATCAGCAGCCCAGTACGTTAATGCAAAGATAATTTCTCAGCTCTTTCCCAAATTTTCATTTTTATTTTTAACCCTGAATTCCCACTAGAACCCAGGTGAAGAGAAGCTGGTATCCTGACAGCTCTCTGCTTTTCTGAGACCTTCATAAATGCTGCAATATCATGGAAAATAAAGGTTTTTTTTTGCTGTCTCAGTCATCCAAAGGTAGTGATACTTGATATAACACTCAGTGGTTACTTGTTCTTGAAGGTGATTATAATTTCTGGCAGACGAGTATCCATTTCTATATCCAGATGAGAAAAAAATTCAAAGCATGTTGCAAGAACCTGACTGTTTCCCCAGGATCTCACCTGGGAAACCAATGTCTTTGAGGGGCCAACATCAAAATGCCCAGCTGGGATATTTCACGCAGAGTTGCAGTACTTTCCTTCGAAGCAGTGTTGGCAAAATAGAGAACTGCAGCAAGACACATTGTTTTTCTAATTTCTGCTAAAATGAGACTTTTTCCATTTATCTGGGGTGATTTGCTTATGCTGGATACTCTTTCCCCCAGAACCCTGGGTTTCCCATGGAGGAGGAGTTGAGCTGATTTTCAAAACCTTGCAAAGCTCCAGGGTTTTGCTGGAGCTGTGGGATGTGGCTGCCCTGGGGGCTGTGTGAGGAGCCTTGAGTACTTTGGTCCTGCTGAGGTGCCTTGTAGACATGAAATATGGCACATGATCAAATGCAGCTTACTTCGGAAATAACCACTGTATGAAAAATCACAGAGCTGAAGTTTCATTCATTTTATTCACTCCTGCTATTTTGCTTCCTTTTTTTTTTTTTTTTTTTTTCATAGGGGTTTTTACTCCTTCGTCATAGGGAATGGCCAAGACCAGCCTTTTCCTATGGCCCTCTGCCTTCTCACAGCGTGACCATGCCACCATCCCCGTCTGCTCTGAAGGAACGTTCACAGGGAATGGTGAACATCTAAATTTTGGGAGCTTTCCTGCAGAGAAGCTATTATCTTAGTTTGTTCATTTGTTTAATATGCATATTTCCATTTGCATACTTTGTCTCATTAAAATAGAGGCACTTCTGGGCTCTGCTTCTGCTCCCTATGAACAGCAGGATGTTCCCACCACTATGGGTAGGAGAAAGACTGTACTTTACTGTACATGGAGTTGTATGTTGCTTCGCTGAAAATGGAATGAAAAAACCAGGACACCCAAGGACTCAAGCACAGAAGCTTGGTTACATTAAGCCCAGGTCACATTCACAATGGACTTGGTACCAGAAATTGTGTCTGCGACTGATGCTGAAAGTCAGACTTGGCAAAATCTTTGGATCGCCTCCTCAGGCCGTTGGCAGTAATTCAGCTATTGCGGTATTCTGCATAAACCTTCTCTTTTGGTGCTAGGAAAATCGCATTACCAGTGTGAGAGACTTGGTTGGGTTTAGCAATCCCAAACCTTCCAACGTTTAGCTGTGTTGTGGACAGGGCCAGCCCTTCCCCTTGCTGCTTTGCATTTATAGCTTTTTTTACCCCTTTTTTGGTGTCATTTTTTGCTAATATTCAACATCCTATGCCAGGGTTTTCACTCCGCTTGTAACTGTTTAACAACACACTCCCACTTCTTTTTATTCTTGCTTATTTTGTGCTTGGGCTCAGTCAGGCAGGAGTCACCATGCCAAGGTGTCTGCCACAGTAATTGCCTGGGCTGCCTTCCAGTTTTGGATCCTATTTCTGGAAGCACTTTAAGAATCACAGTATCCACAGGGGAGTTTCGCTGTGTCTTCACAGCCAGATTGTGCCCGGGGTTTTGAAGACCTGTGGTCCTACCTCAACAGCTAAGGTTGGGTTGCAGCGATGCTCTGGTGCGGCTCCCTGGGTCTGGGACCAGGGTGCTGTGGGAGGTGGGTGTGTGGCTCTCAACAAGCAATTTCACACTGCTGCTGTTGAACTTACTCTTCTCTCGCTCCAGTGGCGAGCCAAGTGATGGTGGTGAATTTTCCCACTGAGCTCTTGTCTCCGGAGCGCAATGACGAGGTTGTATAGTCAGGGCGTTTCTCAAAACGTTTCATTTTCTTTCTTCTGTTTTTATTTGGTTGGTGCAGATATTGCTGGGGATTTCAAATTACTTTTTAAGACTTTGGTTCATTTCAGTGGTGCTTCTCTTAGCTGGTCGAGTTGGACGGTACCGTATGCAGCCTCCAGTCTAATTCCCCCGTGGTGAGTCCTGGTCACACCGACACAGAGGGCAGCAACAGCCCTCAGAGATGACCTGGGAGAGGAAGATCAGACAGGAGGGTGTCAGGAGTGGGAATGACCCAATTTCTTGTATTTATGATGTAGAACATGAAAATTGTCAGAGTTAGGTTGATGGTTGGACAAGATGATCTTGAAGGTCCCTTCCAATCTAGAAGATTCTATGATTCTATTAGCCAGGATCTATCTGGAGCCTTTTATTTAGAGAACTGTTTTGTTCCAGTTTTTGCTCCCGTTACTTTTCATAAATGCCAGGTGAAAAATGTCCTCCTTTTTTTTTTTTGGGGGGGGGATGTTCTTGAGATCCATGCATGTTACAAAACTTCCCACTGCTCGTTTGGCTTTTATCATAAATGAAACTGCTCAGCAAGTCCTTGATCCGTTATTTGAGGGCTTTTTTTCTGATGTTTCTGCAATTCAGCACCCAGAAATGTACAAAATGTATAAAAATGTCTATAAGGGGTTAGACAAAAAAATCCAGCACCCTATTTATGGCAAGGGCAGTTTTGTTGCATGGGAGAGGCTGATCCCAGAGGAAGCAAATCCGTATAAAACCAGTCCTCACGAACTTTTCTCTTCTATGCAATGCTTTTTTTACTCCAAATGCATTTATTTACTCCAAATGCATTAGAGCTGCACACACATGCAGGTCCGCAGCTCTGCAGTTTTGCAGCAGGAAGGAGAAAAGCTGCCAATACGGCAAGACTTATATGGAATAGTTCTTTTTGAGCTGCATGTTCATTAGTGCGTTGAGCGAGGTTGTGCCAGAGACACCCCTCGGGACGAAGGGCTCGTTGCATCTGGTGCTACACAGACCCGTGAGAAAGCCGAGCCTCGAAGGGCTCACGGCTCCTGCGGGCTCTGCTGGAAACTCATCTCCAGGCACATTAAAGATGTAGTTAATCAGCTGAATTCTGCAGCAAGGTGTAGCGTCTGTAAGGCCGAACGAGGTACGAATATTCATTCCAGCCCCATCAGTCGTTAAGAGGATGGGGAATTGCACCGTGAGCCAAGAACAAAGTTCGTTGCGTTGTCTTTACAAAACAGGAGCTTGATCTTTGCGGAAGAAATGCGATCACAGCCTATCAAGTTTTTTCCCCGAGATACTTTGAACAAAATAATTGAGCAGGAAAACCTCTCAGGCCTTCATTTCTCAAAATATTAAAACTGTAATGTAAATTATTTTACGCCTGGAGCAAAAAACTTATAAAATGTCAGGGTTGTCATGGTTTTAAATACACAGCCAGTCAATCCTTTGTCAACTCATATTGGAATTTTAGTCATCCAGATGAATTGTTCCTTCACACAGACACACACATATAGATACACACATAGGGCTTTTTTTTGGAAAAAATAATGAACCTGGTACTCGAAGGGTATTGCAGAGACCTGCAATTCCTGGCTTCCAGAGACATCTGTAAAAGGAGCCAGCTAATAGCTTCAGAGCAAATCCACCTGGGTGTGGGAAACTTATTTATGTAAAAAGATTTGACTGTATAAAATGATTTCTGCTACCGCATCCATTTATATTTTTGTCTTGGTGTAACTAATGGATACAGCAGCAGACCGTGGTGGAGGAACATTAAAGAAGCACAGACCGGCTTGATCCAAATAATAGATCTTAAAAAAAAAAAAACCCAGTTGTGAGCAAATCTTTGAATACAAAACTTGTCTCAGGGTGGATTGTGATTCAAATGATGGTACCCAGCGCAGGCAAATAAAGCATGTCCACCTCTTCCTGAAGATGCGATGGGCCTGGACATGAAGAGGCGCTGGGGCAGTAGTGGTCAGCGTGAGGAGGGGTAGTTTGGTGCTGCTGCAGCCAATATTCCTTTACTGTTTCCTTGAGAAAAAACAGGGAAAATGGGACGAGTCGTGTCTGTTTACAGGTGGGATGGTGGTTTCTGAGGGTTAGCCTTGGGGTAGCTCAAAGGAGTTTTCCACTTCAGCCTGTGTCTGGAACAGCAGTAGCTCTCAGAGGGGATTTTTAAATGGCTATATTTAATTTAATGTAGATTTATAGTCTCTACAAATATTTTATCCCTGCTGACAGAGACTTTTCCTAGGATCTGATCCATCAGTGTGCAGATAGATTTATTAGACATGAAAGCATCCCTTACACAGCATGGGATAGTTTCCAGTTTTTCCATCATCTGTGTGGGTAATTTTTTGGGACTAAATATCTGTTCAAGTCTGAAACAAAGATGTGCACAAACAATGCGGTGTGCGCACACGAGTCAGTCCTTCATGGGCTTGGTGAGTGTGGCAGGAGAGATTCTTCTCAACTAGAATTTTGCAAGATGCTTTTTATAGCTCCGTTGGAAGTTCAGGCAAAGGTGGATGAGATCACTGGGAGTCTTAACCAGTACCTGTCTATGGGAGGTGGCAATGATGTAATTAAAGTCAAACAAAAAAAATTGGCACGAGAGTGGCTTATATCTCATGAAGTAGATGAAGGCTACTTTGATGTCTTGCCTGTGTTGCTCCTCTGGGGTCTCCAACAAGAGGTGGTGAAAAGACACATGCGAAGGTGGTTCCTTCCTGTTGTACCAACAACTGTAGATGCATATAAAGAAGACATTACGAGGAATCCGGAATATGTTTGTTATATGGGGCATGCTGGTTTACAGCTGGATTAAATCAAATTCACATACAGTATAAGCAGCTCCTCATCCCTGAGTTTCTGGCCAGGCTTCCAGTTTCTAGACAAGGAGCATTCCTGGAATGCACAGGATGGTTTCATAGCGTCATAGAATCTCAGAGTGGTTCAGGTTGGAGGGAACCCTAAAGCTCATGCAGTTCCAACGCCCTGCCCTGGGCAGGGACACCTCCCACCAGACCAGGTTGCTCCAAGCCCCCTCCAACCTGGCCTTGAACCCCTCCA
>JAOXNO010000041.1:2263616-2297285 GCA_028565335.1 Limnodromus scolopaceus | reverse complement strand
CCCTGCCCATGGCAGGGGGGTTGGAACTCGATGATCTTTAAGGTCCCTTCCAACCCTAACGATTCTATGATTCTATGCATTTCCAACAACAGAGTTGCTCCTACGCTGAAATGTGTAATATAAACCCAGCAAAATAATTTATGAGGACAAGGCTGGTAAGAGTGAAAGGGCCATAAGGTGCAGAGAGCTTTCAGTATCATTACCGCCTTTCTTGCTTGAGAAGCAATAAATCCAGGAGTACTGCTTTTTGGGTTGGACTACTTATGCTTCTTCACCATTTTCTCTCCACTGAGACTCTCTTTGGGTATCACAGGGAATTAAGCATGTGAAAGCAGGAAAAAGTGCATCATCAGGGTGCAAAAATCATGTTTAGCACTTCAGTAAGAAAAGAGCAGCCTGTAAGGAGAGAAAATGACAGTGAATAAGCTTGTGGAATAAACCAGTTATGTGTCATGTTCTGAGCAGACTGAAACCGTGAGCTGCTAGCTTCAGAAGCTGGTATGCTTTATTTGTTTGTTGATTATTAATTCATATTCTTTTGCCTGGCACTGGAACATACACATCACACAGAGAAAAGGGCACATGGGGGGAAATCTATATTCTTGTGATAACAGACCAGAAAAGAAACAGAAATGATATTACTCCAGTTTCTCAATCTCTGTGATGATCATGAGCAAAGGATCTGAAATAGCCCCCACCTGGATGTGTCCATATGGAGAAGTATTTGCTGCTACCAGGGGAAAACATCCTAAAGGGCTTTTCTGCCTAAACCACAGGTGCATAGCGGCTCTGAATCAGCCCACTGGGGAATTATAAATTGGTTTCAGGGGTTTTCTATCTGGTGGGAGCTTTTTGTGGCCATAGTATGCTCTGCAGGTGTAGGTTTTCCCAGCTGGGCTGCTTTGCATCATCCTAGGGGCTTAGTGTTGCCTGGGTGGTGGTATCTGCCCCTGGTGGGTGCTAGGAGGGGGAAATTAGGCATCTTTCTGGAGCAAGTGATGCCTGCAGAGGCTTTGCTGCATCTTGGGAAGCTTCAGAGATGCTGGGAATCAAACCTAGAAGCAAGAATCTCCCCCGCAGAGACACACGGTAGGAAAACATGGACTTATAAACTTTTTGCATTTCTGTTGTGGTTGACCCAGTTGCTTAGTGCTGTTTCAGTTTTGGCATTCCTTATAAAGAGGTGTTCCAGGTGCCTGTTTTAAAGCTGTGGTGGTCCTGAAGCTTCTGTAGGTGCCTGTGGGCTCTGTGTGGAGATGTTTGATGCTGTGCTGAGACGAGTGGGATGCAGGGGTTAAACCCTACATCTCTTGGTGGTGTCTCTGTGCTGTGTGGGCTGGTTCAGACTCAAACCTCTGGGTGTTGCTTTGTCCTTGCAGAAAGGACAACAGACCTTGTCTGTGTCCGGGTTCTAATTGTGGGTGCTGAGCCTTGTTTTCCTCAAGCTGTTGTGTAGTTTCAGAGCTTTAAACACAGGTTAGAGTCTGATTGTGGTAATAACTTTATTGTATTTCTTTAAACCCATTAGTCAGGAGGCTGTCATGTCTTGTGGCTATATATTGCAAGAGCTTCTTTATTGGGAATTGCTTAAACTCAAGTTTTTGCAAGTTGTCTGAAAGCTTCTTTTTAAGTGTTATATCAAGCAGAAGTACAAGATATCAATGTACAGGTTAAAAATGGACAAATATAATACTGTGTTGAATATGCTGTATCTTGTGAAAAAAGATTTGAGATGTGCATTCAAGAGGCTCTGTTTTCCTAGTGTATGCATTTTATATCCTCTTGTAATGGAGGGCTGCAGTACCAGACTTGAATAAGAATCTAGATTTCCTAGCCAAACAAATCTCAGCATTTTTTCTCACCACTGTTTTTTATCTGAGGACAAGATAAAATTAAACTTTCAATTCCTATGTGAGCTTTCTGTATCTCTTTAGCTATATCTTTTAAGAGTTTCGGAATTGCCCAGAACCAAAACTCCCTCATATGTCAGGAACTCCCTTTTTACTGGGAAGTACTGTTCGTTTTCAGCATTGCATTGGCCACCAGAGCCCATGCCTTGACCAGAAGACGTTATGTTTGTTGTTGTTGTTAGTGATGATTCCTGCCTAAACCTCCTTTTAATTCTTTTCATCTTGCCAGTCCCGGAGTGCTTGATAAAGGACATCAAGATCAAGCAAGACATACGTGTGACAAGGAGGTGATTAGAGACAGCCAACATGGCTTTATGTGGTGACTTGGTAAATCTGGTGGCCTTCTACAGTAGAGTCACTGCATTGGTGGACATAGATATGAGCGTTTGAACATTGTTAGCAGCCCCCAGAACATCCTTGTTGCCAGAATAAAGATATCAGGGTGTGATTTCTGGTCTAATGCAACCCCGTGTAAAATATTCTCAAAACCAGCCCCTCAGTTTCAGTGGAAAATACATTACAGAGAATGGCAAGAACAAAAGATGGCCGTTGGTGAGTCGGAGAGGGATTTACTGCAGCTGGATTCTTTTGCTGGCATAACACTGGATGTATTACTGGATAACGAGGGGAAGGTATGTTAGAGAGATGGTGGTAGCAAAGGGTGGAGGAAAGTTTATAAGAACCTACACAAAATGAGTTTTTCTGCAGTTTGGTCTGTAGGGAAGGCATTTGTTTGCAAAACAGCAAGCAAAGGTCTCCTGTGACAGAGCAAAGGGCAGAGCACAGCTTGGTCACCACAACCTTATACCAGCTGGGGTGAATGCTGCCTGGGGGACTTCACCTGATTTCAACCCATTTTTGAGGTATTTTCTGTACAACTTGGTTGCAGATGTAGGTCCGGGTCAGTGAACCTGGGAAAGGTGGGGGAAAATAACTTTTCTTGCTCTGAGATGTGAAGCAGCCACCTCTCGTGCTAATTCCTGCTCCTGACAGGTATGGCTCCAGAAATACCCTTATCATGTGGCTTTCCCTGTACTTGAGATTAACTTCTTGTTTGGCCGGACAAGATTTGAGGCTATAAGTGTGAGATTATAAAATCGCTTGGCCTTGGAGATATTTCCCAGCCAGAGTCAGCAGCTTACTCAAATCCTCTTCGGAGATCAGCTGTAACTGCTTTCCCTCCACTCCACCCACTCCACGACGGGTATTTGTGTGAGTCTTTATTTTGTGTTACGATAACAACCTCGCTGCACAAAACCCCAGTGTTTTATCAGCTGTACTTCTCAAATGGATGCTTTCTTTACGAAGGCTTCAGTGTTTTGTGGGAGATATGAAGTGCTTTTTTTTTCTTTTTCTTTTTCCTTTTCCTTTTTTTTTTTTGGTGTTTTCTTCCCACATCAAAGGTCTGGTAATTCAGCAGATCACCACCAGCAGCAGGCTGCTCTATTATACATGACATCCTCCTATGCTCACAGCATGCTCTCTTCAGAAGTACTCTTCAATCCTATGAAACAGGGGCACTCATCACTTCCTAAAGCGAACCCTTACTCTTGTTTCAGATACGCGTTTGAAATAGTTGCGTGCTGTATCTGGCTATGGTTTGATGTAGGGGGGAGGGGCTATGTTTCTTTATTGTGGGTGGCATATTTAATAAGCTGAGTAGCTCTCAGGCTCAGCAAAACAGCTTCAGCTTCCTCGCACCTCAGCACTATGGCTTTGAATGTGTTTTGGAGGAAGGACAAGCCTCCACCTAAACATGAGGAGGAACTTCTTCACTTTGAGGGTGGCAGAGCCCTGGAATAGGCTGTCCAGAGAGGTGGTGGAGTCTCCTTCTCTGGAGACATTCAAAACCCACCTGGACACGTTCCTGTGCAACCTGCTTTGGGTGGACCTGCTTTGGCAGTGGGTTGGACTAGATGATCTCCAGGGGTCCCTTCCAACCCCATATCATTGTGTGGTTCTGTGAAGGGTGGGGAGAAATTGGTGTTTTGTCATCACTTTGAGTTGGTAGATAATTCTGCTCTCCTCCAGATGCTTTCCCCCACCCCGTCTCACCTTTGCAGAGCCTGATCTAACCCATTGAGCACAATCACTAAACAAATATCTGGGCTGTACTGGAGTCAGCTGAGATGTGTTTCATGCCAAACTCAAGATACACCTGCGGCTATAAGGGCTTCCACCAGTTCTATGTGGTTGATTCATGAGGGTGGTTAATTTGTCATTAATTGAATGAGAGATAATGGAAACTTAAAGTTCCAGACTGAAGCTGTGTGGGAAGCAGAGGTACAGCTTCCTGAAAGGTTTTTTGAAGGGGAGAGGGAATTTTGAAGTTGGTCTGCTTTGCCAATAGAAATTAAAATGCAAAAAGAGAAGACTTTACAGAAATGGAAAAACAACCACTTATCAGTGAAAGATATTTGGTTTATGGTATGTCTTTCATCACTGATCCATTTTTCAAATGTCTTATAATGAAATGTTTATTTTATATATGCCACTTAAAAATGGGAAATCAGAAGATGAGGCACTGGTTCTTTTGAAGGTGATATTTTGAGTTTTTCCTTTGTAGAGCAAAATGCAATTAATATTGGACTGATTCTGTCTCTGTGGGAAAATTTATTTTCTGCTGGAAAAGGGCTTCAGATGAACTTTTTCTGCCCAGTAACGCATCAGAGGGACAGATCCTTCTCTGAGGGAGGATATTGATGTCTGGGTAGGATGGACCAGAGCTGGACGTGCCACTGGAGCCAGATGGGTTGGCACCCAGTGTGACACAGAGGTCTACTGTGTTTTGCTGTGCTTAGTAGAAATGCTGCTGGCCCTCAAACCCTCAAAATCAGAAGAGGTGCTTTAGGCAGGTGCTGGTAGATGGGGCCACCTGCACCTTGGGTCAGCTCCCCCTGAAAAACCTTTGGGGAAACGTTTTTTCCACGTCTCTGGTTTGAAACTTCTGTTTTGCAGCAAAATTGGCTTGGAAGGTGTGTGGTAAAACCCCAACAGAGCTGGAGGTAGCTCTGCCTCTCTGAGAAGCAGGGTCTTGGTTGCAAGCTTTGAAGGGAAACAAAAAGAAAAAGTAGATCGCGTGGCAGTAAGTTAATTAGGTGTAGTGCTCCCCGACTACATCAGTACCCTGTCGATGGCATTGACTACATGATACCATCAACAATTTCAGTTCTTTCAATACTGAAATGAGCTGGGACCGGCTAGAAAGGGCTGAGCTGCACTGCCATCGTTGGAGAAACGCACCAAGAGAGCAGAGCGGGCAATAAATTATAGCAGCTGGTTTCTGCTATCGGCTGTGCACTATTAAGCCGCTAATTTTAGTCTGACTTGGTAAGAGGACAGTGGTGCTGACTGCTGCGTTCCTGGATTTCAAACTAAAGTACTTTCCATTAACAAAGATGAAGATATATTGACTTGAACTGGAAGAAGTGTCTCTTGCTCGTTTAATTAGGTCCTTGCTCCCCCTCCAGTGACCTGCTCTGCTATGGAGGGGGATTATTGCCTGTACTTGGTTCCTTATGACTTCTTAATTCCCAAAGAATCCACGGTCACCCTAATTGCAACGTATAGTGGAACATCTCTTGCCATAGATACGGCTAGAGCATCAGACAGTATTTCTCATACAGTCTTGTAGTGATGATCTCTAATTATTGCCATACTCAGCTGTAAAAATGGGTGTTTTGCTTTGTTCCATTGGAGAAGGAACTTAATTACAGAGCTGTGAATGTTGTGCTCACAAGTGCCAGCACGTCCTACATGACAATAAGGGATTCATTAGGAAAGCTGCTTTGCGGTACAGGCAATGTTCCCTCTCCTCTGCCTGTGCATTAAGTCATTGAGCAGCATAAGCGTTAACTTATTATGAAAATCAAAACTTAGAAGCTGACTCCAGATTCACATGCACGGATGGCTCAAAATTCAGAAAACAAGCTCAGTCTTGGCAGGCTTATAATATGATACGCGCTCTTTGTCAACTCCTTTAATATGTGATTATGATTATCGGCTCACATAATAATGACCAAATAAGTAATTAACAAGGCTGAGCCTGGCATAGGCTTAAGACAGAAATGCTATGTGAGTAATCGGAGTCTTTAAAATTAAAATTATTTCACTCTAATTTCTCTTCAATAGTAGTTAAATGATGCGCTTGGGAGGTTGAATGTTAAGCTGGAATGCTGTGGCTGCCTCCAAGGCTTGTGTTTTATCCTTAAGTGTGATGGGACAGTGGCTTCAAACTGAAACGAAGGCTGGAGAAAAATCTCTGTAGCTCCCCTGATTTCTGGTGGACAGCATCAAATGGAGAATTGTCCATCAAAAGTTTGGGCAGAGGCTTCTTTTGTGTTTGTGATACCTCTCAGGAATGTAGATGGTGACAGTTTCAGTGCTGGGAGAGCTGGAACAAGGTTTAGGGGAAGAGGGTGCTCAACTTTCTCTGTCATGAAGCTTTGGTACCTGTCCTTTTAAAACTTCTTTTAAATTGTTTTTGGACATAAATCATTTTATCAGAGCACTTCCTGAATTTTTCACCTTTTCCCTGACTTTTTTTCACCTAAACCTTGGCAGTATTTGGGCTAATGGTATAACATGGCCATGGCTTCTCATGCCCATCAGCTGTGTCTGGACAGCAAATGTTCTCCCAGTCATGTGAGAGCATCCCAGGACTGGGCAGGTTGCTTGATTTCCCCATTCTGTGGGAGTCCTGGGAGCATTATGGTGTCTGTTCTGGTCTCGTGGTGGTCTATGTCAGGTCTATGGGGATGAGCCTGCCTCCTGGGGAGTGACAGCATCTCGTTGCCTGATGCTGTGGTTGATCCCAGTCTCAGACAGGAGCTTCCCACCTCGACTGTGGAAAAGCAGATGGTGGGACTGTGACTTGAGTAACAACTACAATAACAAAAATCCCTCTGTCCTGCTGCCAGCATCTCCTTCGGTTGGCTCTTCTCACTGCTCCAGCGGGGCTCTGGACAGCCTGATTGAGAGTTGGGTCCCACCAAAGAACTCACTACAGCTTGGGTGATTAGTGGGAGTCTGGAAGATCTGTACATCATCGTGGCAGGAACAGATTTTCTGAAACCTGCCTCTTGGATTTGGACTAAAAATATGTTATAACATCAGGCACCCACCTGTTGTTTGACATTTACCTATTTCGGACCCAGTCAGCATCTGGCAGTAGAGCTGTAAGAAGCTGGTGGGATGGTGTTACCCTCCTTTCCAGGGCTGGTGTGTTAAAGGATAACAGCCCAGGGCTGAGAGAGAGGACTTCATCAGCGCAATAAAAATGAGTAATAATGCAAAAATGCTAAGCCATGCCTGAGATAGTGAACTGAGCTCTATGAAGAGGTGATGGTTGGAAAGCAAAGCTGCCTTCCGAGGTTTGCAACCCACTCCACGCTCAGCAGCTCCAGCGGCAAGGCCAGGCTGGGCAATACCCAGGCTGGGTATTAACAGAAGCAGACCAAATTATCACAATCTCCCATCAGCCTCATATTAGAATAGAGCCGAGAGGTGCTGGTGCTTAATATGGAACAAAAGGCATGTGGGATCCTCAGGCATATTATTGACTCTAAGCACAATTTGCTCTCACTGGCGCACACCTCATTTATATGTTTTTAAAGAAAATCTTTTAAAAAACTATTTGTAGTGCTTTTGGGCTTGCCAGGGCCTGCTGGAGAGTAATGTGTCCCTCTGACAACGGAGCTCTGATGGCATATCCCCCTAATTCATCATTCCCAAATTGCATCTTGATGATGTATTAGATTAATACATCATCAGAAAAGCTGCCTGCTGATCACTAGAGCTTTAATGATGTATTTGTGCGAACCCTGATCAAAAGGCCACCCTTCCGTTGATATATCACTTAACAGCACGACCAGCCCTGTCGTGGTAAAAGTGTGTTGTAGAAAGCAAAGAACTTGGATTTTCCCAGGGTGAGGTGGAGACAGGAGATGCCTCCTTGGTGACGTGAGGACGAATTTGAGAATAAAGCTGCTCCAAAGTTCACTTGTTCGCAAGCTGATCTGGGGACTCCTACCAGCTGAACTGAAGTGCAGGGCATTAAATGCTGCTTGTGTTTGCCTGAGCTGGGTATAAGACACAGGATAATAACTAGTTTAAAAGCTGTTTTTCTTGTGGCCTGGAAAATAACAAAGAAAACTCTGTTAATCTTGTGCTTATGTGCTCAGTGGTCTTTCAGCAAGATGGTGTGGAAGGTGTTCAGTACTGCAGAGTATTTAATTCAATATGTTAAAAGGGTTTTCTCTGTGTTATTTTGGTGGTGTTTCCTTCTGCCAGGGAAGGAAGGACAGGGGGTGTATCTCATAATCTTTGAGTATCTAGAAGCTCAGACCATGACCAGGTGCTTATTTTGCTTGAAGGAGCATCCTGAAGGTCCTCTGTGACAGATCTTGGTTACAGTCTTGGTTTTGCTACCACTGCAGAATGATGCTTTAGATTTAGCAGGTTTTTATTGATAAATGGGAAAGTCAATGGTGAGCAAGAAAAGAGACCAGTAGGAGACTTTTCTCTGAAGAAGGAAGTCTATTGGAGTTTTCATTTCTGACTTTGACTGAATCCTGGTGTAATAGGGGATGGCTATACTTCCAGATTGTGTGGCTCTCAGTATCTCACTTGTCATGGGTTCTGGCTGGCCCCAGCAGGACTGGGTTTGGAGGGTGCTTTGGATTCAGCTCTGTGTCTTATCTTTGCTGCGGGTCACTCCTTGGGATAACTCACGGTCCAACAGTCATTGCCAGTGGTTGTCCCACAGCTGGCAAAGGGCATCCCTGAGCATCTAATGAGCACAGTGTGTCACATCTGGACAGTGAGGGGTCTTGGGCCATCCATCCAACATCAGAACCACCAGCCAGGTGATGGGGATGCCTTTGGGGTTATACAGAGTGTTTGCCCTGGATTCAGCAGTTTTGCTCTCAGACTTTCCACTTTAAAAGTGTGGCTACTGGCCTTGCGAGCCCCACTGGTTTTCCATTCCGGGAAAGCTTTTTAGCTTTGGGAAATTATCTTCTTAACTCTTTGCTACCTGAGAGCTCACAGCAGAGAGGATTTTCTTGTAGGCTCCAGGCCAGGTAGTAATGTCACTGTAAAATAGAAGCAACGGCGGCAGCAGCAGTGTGAAATGTTTCTTATTTGATTTTGATTGAGTGCACTGTTGGTGAGGCACTACAATGCCCACAGTCAGATCTATATTTCAACATTTCTGGAGAGTTCATGCCCCCACCTCCTGTCGTGTGCTGTAAATAACCTTGTTTGAGAGCGATGGTGCTTCTCATTTCTCATCCTTCGCCTCTCCCTGGGTGGGAATCTGTGTATGACTCTACGCTGAGCAGTCTGCTCTGTTCTGAGCTGGTCCTGGAAAACTTCGAGGGGGGGATTAAATTACACGTATGGACCCAAAAAAGAGAAGTATGCAGAAGTATGCAGGCCCCTCTTTTGGGAACCTGCTCTGCCTCCCCTCGCTTGAGCAGGGGGTTGGACAAGGTCATCCCAACTTGTCCCTTCTGACCTCAGTGGGAAAAAAAAAGTGAAACCCTCTCATAATCTTTTTCTGTAAAACCCCTTTTTTTTTTTTCTGTTGTCTTCTAATGTGTTCTCCGTAGACTCCATCAGCAAAGTTTGTGGGTGGTTTGGTTTTTTTTTTTGTCTCAATCAGATCAGGTCTGTGGGCTGAGTTGCCTCCAATTGAGATGAGCAACACTTAACATGAGTAACCTGTGGTTGAGCCCAGAGCAAAACAAGGAATGAACAGATTAGCTGCCACTGAGTAATTCAAATTCCTAAGAAATACCGGAGATAAAGAAGAGATCATAACAGCTGGGTGATGGGTAAGCAGAGGCATTACCAGCCTCAGACAAGGAACTGGGAAGATTATTATAGGGGAACCTTTTCTTGGAGCAAAAAAGAGCCAAAACTAACCCTTCAGGTGAGCATCTGCAGGTTCCCAAGACAGCAAGTTGCCAAGATCATGCTACTGGGGACTGTCTACCCTCCTTACCGCTGTTCAGTTCCATGCGTATCCTGGAAAGCTCCTCTTAGAAGATGGTTTGCCTTCCCCTTGCTGGCTGATGGTGGTTGCCTGATGCTTGGAGTCAGCCCTGTGATGATAGAGCTGAGGAAAAACTGCTCCTGACAGTGGGATGGTCACTGTTTGAACGTCACTTTTGTTTTAAGTCGCGCGGTCACAGCAGATGCAAATGTTTCTACGCTATTTTCATCACTAAAATTTGCTGTATTTGTATATAATCCCTTTAAATTCAAGGGGTGGGAGAAGGCCAAAGTCTAGCAACAACCAACTTAAACCCAGTTTTAAACCTGTTTTAATGCTAAGGCTGCTATTATAGTACAGTTGTTTCTTCTGGTAGGTGGTCAAGAAACCAATTCGTGGGAGATGAGAAGAAGTTAGTCCCTGCACAGGCCTGACTAAAGGACCTGCCTTGACTTGTGTGAAACACAAGGTGTGAGTTTAGTGCAGTCACACCTCACTGCTAAGTGGTGACAAGAAGCTTGAGGACAATAAAACTGCATTTTGTTTTCTGAACACTCTAGGAACGATTATGGAGCATGAAAGCCACTGCCTCTGCATCTTAGCCTCCAGAGGTGGCTTGATTTCTGTTTGCCCCCCTGAAGGGCTGAGGAACGCTTGGACAATCCCATCCAGATGTGTTCAGAAGGCCACCTTTGTTGTGCACTTGCATCCCAAAAGGATTCCAGAGGGGCTGGGTGACATCCAGCAGAACAAGTTCGGCTACTGCATGATATCAAACATGTTGAAAGCGGTAGAAGATCAGTTGTTTGGACAGGAGAATGGCTGAGGCTGGTAGGTCACATAGGACCTGGAAAAGGCAGACGTGGTCAATGCTTCTGTGAAAGTTACTGGGGGCTCTGTTTCTTCTTGTTTCCAGCTAACAGACTCTGAAGCACTTCCCTTGTTAACTGAATTCTCCAAAGCACCCCCGCAACGTTCAATGAAAACCAGATAAGAAGTTAAATGAAAGTTTTTGAGGTCCTTCCTTGTGCTGGCCAAGAAAAAAAAATTAGTTAAATCCCTGTAATTTTGGATTTGAGGGGGTTTTTTCAGTTTAATTTTTAAGATTTAAGTAGGAAATCGAGGTTTGGAGCTCAAAATATTCAGCATGTGGTAGTATATATTACACTATAGTGTCATGACAGGCTAATTGCTGATAATCATTATAAACTGGCAATGATGGATGGGCCAGAGAGAAGGGATGGAGCCAATGACCTTGGAGCATTCAAAAGTATAAAAGACTCAAGGGCTCAATTATGCCTTTCCCTGCACTCCTGGTACCTCAGCACTCGCTGGTGTCACTGTAAATTATGGCAGAACTTGGCTCTCTTTCTCAAAGCAGACTTTCTTCATGCATTTTTGGGCTCTCTGTAGGGAGTCCCAGTAGTCAATGCAACATGTCAGTAGCCTACAGCTCAGAGGAATGAGCCCATCGTAACAAACCTGAAAAGCAAAGGACTGCACCAGTGCTCTTATGATGCAAAATATGTCAATAGTGTGTGAAACACGGAAATAGAGTGGATCAATCAAGATATTCCTGTATCGGCAAACCAACCAGTGTCCTTTCTGGACATGTGGAGGTTACAGTCACTGCTAGTACTCCAGGTGCATTAGTTTGGTGTTTAGTGGACACTCTATAGATGTAATAACAGTACTTAAGGTGTCTGGAGGAAAAAAAGCTTCTTTTTTTATAGGCATGCAGTCCTGAAAAGTGGATTTTTGACAAGAAAATATCAAAGGGATAAAAACAGTTCCATATCTTTTAAATACATAGTAATAATCAAATATCCATGGAAAAAATGGTGCTCGGTATATGCTCCAAGTTTTCGTCAGTAACTACATGTATGAATTCTTGGATATTTGTGCCAGGAAGGGTCCCAGGAATATTCATAACCCAAAGCCTGTGACCTGTGTCACTGAAATCAATTGGTGTGTTGATTTGCTCAAATGCTTCGATGGCAGGAATCCTACTGATAGGAAAGGATAATGCCAGAGTTAAGATTCGGCGTCTTGTCCTGAAAAGTGATGTATTTTAATTTCAAGAATTCAAGTTGACAAATGGATCTGTACCACAAGAGCTGTTGTGATTGCTCCTGAAATGCTTTCCCAGAGCGAACTGCACCTGCTAAGTGAAAGCCTCCTGGAGTACAGTTTTATCTAATTGTGACGAGGATGATTATGAAATGCATCCATTACTTAGATTGCCTGAGTCCTGTCAAAATAGGGATCCATTACGCCAGGAATGATACATGCACCAGATACTGCTATTTTAGCAAGCTCATTAGGAAACACAAACAGATGAAAGGTAGAGGGTCGGAGAAATATATTGTGAGTGAATATAGGGCCCGGGAACAATTTTGCTTTTAGGTTTAGATGTCTTTGCTGTATGGTAAAACCTATATGGTGCTTTAATTAAGGTCCCCAAAACAACTTGAGTAAGAAAAGTGTTTATTAACTTTTCACATAGTGTTATTTCTGATCTTTAAATGTTAAATCCCAGGTTTCCTGGTAAAGACAACATGAAAACGTAAATGTTCCTTGTAGGAGCATATGTTGTTTTACAGCTTCTAGAACAACACGCTCAAGTAGGGATAAGTAGCTTCCTACTGGAAAAAAAATTCTTAAGATATTTGAAAGGCAATTAATAAAATCTATGTATTGGAGACAAAAAAAAAATTGCTTGAATTTTTTTCAAGTGTGTGCTTAGTTCTGACATTATTGAAATGAAGTATAGGTTTAAACAGTAGCTGTCGTATACAGAATGCCATAATCATTATGAACGTGAGGGATAAGAAGATTGTGTTTGAGCTGTGAATTGGGGAAAAACTTTGTTGGGATTAGACAGTTCAACACAGATGCGCAGGAAGGAAGAAACAGCAAACTGTGTGGGTCTGAAGTTTCCTTGTGTCATTGGTAGTGACTTCAAACGAAGCACAGGAGAGTACCAAACCCACCTCCAAATTCATCCTGCTTCTTATCAGGCTCAATGTCAAATAAACATCACAAAGATTTAAAGCCTCAGTAATAAGGGTCCAATTGGAAATGCATTTCTATTATGCATTTATAGCAATGTGATATTGCCTGTTAACCAAACAGGATTTAAAACACTTGAGCCCTTGTGAGATGCAATTCCCGTGGTCTAATACTAATTTTCATTGATCACTTTTATGACACAATCATCATCTTTGTGAGATTCAGCTTTTGCTGCAAACTCGAGGCCGCTGTGATTTGGGAATATAATAACCTGTGAATTCCTAATGAGACAGCCTATGGGTCTCCATGTGGCAATCGTTTAAAACCAGCCTGGGCACGGGTTGTTTATCAAGCCTTCTTGGCTTTAAGGAGCACTTGCTGCAATCAGAGTTTTGGCTACAAAATATTTATGGGCTCTAATATTGAGGGGAGCTGCATTCCTGGTAACGGGATCAAGGTTTTCAAAAGCGAATAGAGGTAGGGTGAACACAGCTGGACCGGAAAGGACATTTTTTTTTTGTCTCTTCCAGGAAGAGATTTGATATGAGCGATAAATAACAATTGTATATCAAATGCCATAGTCAGAATGGAAGAGGATTCAAATCCTGGAGTGAATGTGAAAGTTTTACTGGGACACACACAGGTCAGGCAGTTGTCCTGTGTAAACTGGCTGTAACTGAGATTGTTAATAGAAATAGTAGCCGGCTACTATTAATAGAAATAAAGCCAGCTTTACCAGTAATTTTGAAGAGGTTTGAGTCCGCATACCTGACTGCTAGCACTTAACGCTCTCATTCCGTGTGTAGAGGTAAAATTTGGATGGCAGTTGTAGTGATATAAAAGCTAACCTCACCAATGGACACCGTAATTCCTTGTAACACTCTTAAATTCTAAATGCCACTGTTTACTTCTGACTGTGGCTGGTGTAATGAGGATAAGAAATGCACACATTAAGGTTTCTTTGCTGTCACCCTTCCAGGCATAAATATGTGATGTGAACTTTTACCAGCTGGAATGGTTATTCTGGTGAATCATTAAATTTCCTTTCTCTGCAGCTATAAAAATAAATAAATAAATTCTCTCTGGCCCCAGCGAATGAGTGACAACTTCTCCTGGATGCCAGTCAGAGGAGAAGCAAAAGGCCACGTCCTCTGCTGGTGGGTGCTGGCAGAGCTCCACGGGCGCCGCATCAATCTGGGGTGTCAGAGCGTTGACAACGGCTGTGAAAAGCTCAACGTGAGCACTGGGTGGGTTCGGAGGTAACAGCTGAATAAGCCTTTCAGGAAGGTGCCAGGGAGAAAAGCACATGGTACGTTCAAAACAGTCTTTCCCTTAATTAGTGCTTTAAGTGTTGCCAGACTGTACGATGCGTGTCCCATTCTTTAGGATTAATGAGCAGCTACCATTACATTTTTATCACGGCTTGGCAAATATACAGCAAAATGAAAACAATTAGGCAAAAAATACAGCTTTAAACAGTGATATTTACACAAAAAGATAATTGGTTACATGCAGCCTAAGGTGGAGGTATTGCAGTGGCTGCTTTTCATCAGTTCATACACATGTTCTCAGTCTTGATGTATCTATGGGACCATTTTGCTGTGACCATGACTAATTACACACACCAGTCATGCATTGCTTTGGCTTATAAACAAGTTAGAGCAAGAAAATGCTGATACAGAGTTCAGCCTGGAGTTTCCCAGGGGCTCTGAGTCTGTCAAATTAGCGGGACAGAAATATCCGGTCTTGTGTTAAGAGTTGCCGGAGACTTCTACTTCTTACTCTGTAGCATCTTCTTCACTTCAGTGGGCATCTTCATGGACCAGGTACCCACACCTCTATTTTTCACCTTCTGTGCTCTGTTTTACTCCCCCTGGGTTTGCCGTTTGTTTCCCCTGCTGAGGCTTTGGATCTAGGGCTGCTTAATGCAGATATTCGTGCCCAGTATCTGCATTTGAAATACTATCTGTGTGTGTATGTGTGTCTGTTTTTCTTTTCTTTTTTTTTTTTCAAGATCACAACTTTAAGCACAAAATTTATAAGTAAAGAGCGATAGGATGGAATTCACTCGATAACTTTCTGAATAGGGTGGGTTCGTCGAAATAAGGTTTCGGATTATGAGCAGTGTCTTGTGTACGTGTGCAGCACCAATGATTGTGATACGTGCCGGTGAGCTCAGGATCAGAGCTTGCTTGAGTTTTTTTTATCTCGAAAAAGATGGAAATATATCAAGATCACTTTTAGGATCAAGCTAATTTAGATCTTCTCTTTCCTTTAAAGAACTTGGACACCCCCCGCCCCACATTGATTTCACATCATCCATAGCGCAGCTAAAGCAGTGCTTTGTTTGGGGTAGATTTAAAAGTATTAATAAAGAATCAAGAATAAGTAACCAAAATTAGCAAGTGGTCAAAGGACAAATACTTATCTGTTGTGTTTTAGCAGCAGGAGCTCTTCATCCAGATGTTAGGATCATAGAATGATTTGGGTTGGAAAGGGACCTTGAAGATCATTGAGTTCCAATGCCCTGCCCTGGGCAGGGCCACCTCCCACCAGACCAGGTTGCTCCAAGCCCCATCCAACCTGGCCTTGAACCCCTCCAGGGATGGGGCAGCCACAGCTTCCCCGGGAAACCTGTTGCAGGTGCCTGTTCAAGTCGCTCTCCCTGTGCCGAGCAGAGCTCCTGCATCCTGGGATGAGGTTTTCACCTGAGCACTAAAATATCTGGTGAGCTTGTGCATGCTCAGCCTCTTCTGCTGACCCTGACCTGGAGGCTCATTTCAGCTGGGAGCAGAGTTGTAGATATGGATGTGGGTTGACTGTCTGCAGGACTATCTCCCACAAAACACAACACCTCAAGCACAGGTGGTTTCCTGTGGGTAGGATGGAAACTGGCAGTACCCACACCTACACCTTGAGCTCCTGGTAGCCAAGTGATGAGGAAAGTGCCTTGGACAGGGGGAAAAGTATGAGGGGGGAGAAAAATCACCAGAAACAGAGACTGGATTTGGGCTTTTTTTTCCTTCATCTGCATTTTGATGGCTAAACTATTGGATCTAGGATTGGGGTTTACGGTGGCTGTTGTCACCACCTTCATATTTGAAGGATATGAGTCTTTCTCCTGTTACTTTTTTTGGTCTGCAAGTGGCTAGTAAATTTTTCCTGAAGTATTTTACTGAATTCAAGTTTGATTTCCTAATAATTTCTAACTGGATCCTTTGGCAAATTATCTTTTCTCCAGAAACATTTTTCCTACTTTTAGTTAGCAAGTGAGCAAATAATAATAATTTAATTTCAAAGAATCACTAAGCATAGAGAAATCATGATCTGATTAATCTAAACTATTCAGTGCTGTGGGAACTTTTTTCCCCACGTTGAATGCAAATCCTTGGTAAGACGGAGTTGGAATGCTTGAATGGATCTAGAAATTGCAAAATAAGAGTATGTGCAAGCAAAACAATTACACGCCTGTGGATTGAAACCTTTTCCCTCCCTGATGAATAAACCACATGATTTAAAACAAAAGAGGGAAGGCACTACCAGTCTAGCTTTGCAGCTAGGTCTCTCTTCTCAAGAAAGATGTTGTTCTCTGCTGCTGATGGGGGAAGGAGGGAAGGCGTGTGAAATTTTCATAAGCTTTCCCATAAGTCCCACAGTTTGTCTCCGTCTTCATTTTGGGAGCACAAAGGATTCACATTTGAGTCTTGTGTTTGGGGATCTGTGCATTGAAACATCAGCTGCTCAAAGAGAAGGTACCAATTCAGATATTTTTTTTGTTTTATTTGTGTGTGTATATATATACACCTCCATTCTTAGGTAGACTTATTTTTATACCAGACCACAGCAGCTAAAAATGTTCTTTCAGTTCTCTGTTTGCCAGGACTAGTGTGATCCTATAGAATAATGATTGGTAGTGGGGTCTCACTGAGAAATTCTGGATTTTTTGATAAAATGGGGGGAGATGTAACTTCTAAGGAAAATCCTAGATTTGAGAACAGCTCCCAGTTTTTCTCAGGGCAAATGTACTCAAAAACCCTCTAACTGCAGCTGCAGAAGAATGAAAATGATGTTTAAGAGGAGGCTTCTTCCATTCTTTGTTAAATGGAGCCCACTGAGAACAGCAGCCCACAGGAACTGCTCAAGGGAATCCTTGGCAAATGTCATGAGAGGGGAGGGCAAAAAAAAAAAAAGCCATGATGGCAAGTACAGTTAGGTATTGAAAGAAAGTTTCAGTTCAGTGGGGGGGGAAAAATGCTGGCTTCCACCTAAACTTGAATATTCATGTTATTTACTGGAAACAAAGATTGGAAAGAAAGTTGGTGCTTTCTTATGATTGTGACTTAATTTTTTTTTTTTTATTATTCTTGAAACATCATCTGTGGAGCTAGTGGTGCGAATTTCTATTTGTTTTATTCTTTCCAGATGTCTTTCTGCCTGTTAGGAGGAGCTTTAGTGAATTTGAGGAAAAATAGGGAAGGAGTGAAAACAAGTTCCCTATTGTAGACAGGTCTGTGCATCCTGCACCACTTCAGCCACATGGAGACATGGGGCTGTACTGACTTCTCTCACCAGAGAAATTTTGCAAAAATTTTTGTGCATAGATCATAAAATCATATAATGGTTAGAGTTGGAAGGGACATTAAAGATCATCTTGTTCCAACCCCCCTGCCACGGGCAGGGACACCTCCCACCACACCAGGTTGCTCCAAGCCCCATCCAGCCTGGCCTTGAACCCCTCCAGGGATGGGGCAGCCACAGTTTCTCTGGGCAACCTGGGCCAGGCTCTCACCACCCTCACAGCAAAGAATTTCTTTCTAGTGTCTAATCTAAATCTCTCCTCTTTTTCAATTTAAAACCATTACCCCTTGTCTTATCACTACGTTCCCTGATAAAGAGTCCATCCTCATCTTTCCCGTAGGCCTCCATCAGGTACTGGAAGGCTGCTCTAAGGTCTCCCCAGCACCTTCTCTTCTCCAGGCTGAACAACCCCAACTCTCAGCCTGTCTTCATAGGAGAGGTGCTCCAGCCCTCTGATCGTTTTTGTGGCTCTGGATGTGAAAGAGGCTGGGTGGAGGAACCTGTATGTACATATACACCCATATGTGAAATGGGAGATGTAGGGACTCTCCATCCATGATAATGGGTTAGAAGGGGACCAGGCTGCAGGATGCCACAAGCGAAGGGACAGAGAAACTAGGTGGTACCAACCAAGGGCAAGTAATAAATGTTCAGAAGAACATGATGCCTAAAATGATGATGGTACCAAGAGCAGATGCGCTGTATGTGAAGGAAATCTTGCTCACCACTGGCCTCGCTCAAACCTGGGAGCTCACCCCCAGCAGTCGGCATAGCTCAGGCGGGGCTGGCAGTGGCGCTAATTAGGGTGGTGTGTTTTTTATGATGGTACTATTAAGCAGGATTATTTATACCATCATACTTCCCACTTTATCGCTTGCAGAGTTCAAAGCATTCTCCTTTCGGATAATGAAGCTCAATGTTTTTGTACCTTGTGATGTCCCATTATTCCACGAAGACACTGATGTCGGTAAGGTACAAAGAGCTGACAGTTTTATTCATTGACTACTGTTAAATACTCATATTCTGTATGGAGCTATTATATGTGTTGTACTTTAGATAATGGGCTGTAAATAATAACAAAATCTAGTCACTGAATGCCCTTATAGGTGACATTAAATTGCATGAAGAAATATGTTAAAGCCATGCAGAAATAATTTCCACAAGACAGCTTTAATTTTCAGCCTCAGTTTCTAAATATTGCCTATTAGGTTCTGTGGCCTCTGAAGGTTTCATTTTTATTTGATGATGACAAATGAAATTTCTTAGACTATCAGATCACCCAATAGACCTGCATGGTATTTTTATGTTACTCCAGAAGCCTTGGAGCAGTGCCACCTGGGCCCCTCATCCCTGCAGAGAAGAAAAGCACAAACTTTGCAGACTAACACGAAAAGAGTGGTGAAGGATGCAAATTTAACCTAAGAAGAACTTTTTTTTTTATCCCTTAAATGTTGATAGGCACTCGCTACCTATTCTCAGAAGTCATTACCAGTGTAATAGCTTTCATTCCTCTGGAGATGCTAAAAAAAAAAAGTGTTGTTTCCATAGGTAGATTCTCAAAAAGATAAATAAAACTCTCTTCCTTTCTAATGAGAAGGAATCCCTCTTGCTAAGGCTGTACGTGTGTGGAGATGGCCTGTCCTGTCCCCCTCTGCTGGATGGCTGGGCAGAGGGTCCCAACCATAAAGAAAGATTAGGTTGCCTTAAACTACTTGTTGCCCTTAAACTACCTGTGAGCACCTCCGTAGAGTATTTAGTGAAATCACTGAAGAAATGACTTGAGGGCTGGGAGGAGGCCTTGCTGTGTAGAGCAGCTTCCGCAGGTTGCAGGAAGGTGGAGCTGAGTGCCCAGAATTTTGCTTTCATTGTTGTGCTCCAGTAGCAGCCAGAGGTTTCAACTGAAACAGGAGCTCCCACTGGGGCAGGTACCATAAAAATACATGAGAAAGATGTTATGCGTCTCACCCACCCTTAGTTACTTAGGTTTTGGTGCAAACCAAGCATTAATCTCCTCTTATAACCAGCGGAGACATAGTACATAGAGAAAGCAAGTCTTACTTAGCAGCACATGAGATATCTTATGGAATTATCTTTCTCTCCCCATCAATAAAGGAGTTTTGGAGAGCTGCTTAAGATGGGAACTTGAATTTTTTCATGTTAATGGATAGTCCACATGGACAAAGAGATAAAAGATTGGGACAGGAGTCAGACTTGCCCAAGGTTAGTAGTTTAGTCAGGAGTAAATTTCAAAACTTCTGCCTTGCAGTTCAGCACTCATCCAATAGAGAATATGCTTTCCCTTGGAGGATAAAACATAAAGGAGGGAATGTCAGCATGGGTTTTCACTGAGCAGTTGATAAGAGCTAGAGCTAGGAAACGCTAATAGAGAAAATTCAGTCTGGTGGTACAGGGTGGGAGATCATAGGACAAATTCCAGTACAGGAGAAGGCTTCTCCATCATGATCACTGGCCCACACCTGAAGGGTGTGAGGTTGTGTCCTGAAATGGTATGGTCTCAGTCCTGTGAAGCCCCAAGTGGCCTAGGGCAGCAGACTCTTCCTGAAGACCACCATGTCCATCCTACCTCTGCTGGAGGTCAAACAGTGCAAGCAGCAATTTGCTTTACTGTGGCTGGCTGGCTTCAATGCCTCCATATAAAATCCATATACATAATGACTTCATATACATTCCCAGAAGCTAATGCCTGAGATCTGGCTCATTAAAATCCAAATGGCACACGAGTAAAATGGAGTCTACCAATGCACCAGATTCGCACATTGAAAAGTAGGATGCAGTCAGATTTTTCCAATCATTTATGAGCAATAAATATTCAGTAGCTTAGAATAAGTGCTTTCCTGCTTTTTGACTGCAGATTCTGGAGGAAAAGCTTTTTCTGTTCCACACAAGGAAAGCTCTTGCTAATGCTGAGGATACTGTTCCATGAACGAAGTGGGGAGGGTTTGGTGCAAATGGCATTGGGCGCAGAGTCCATCCTACGGCAGCCCTGGGATCTAATGCATCGCTCTTGAACGAGGGACTTGCTGTCAGCAGCCGGAAGAAGGCCCTGGCAGCATCTTGCTTGTGAGTTTGCGTGCTGAGAGTGCTTCCTGCAGCCCAGCTTAAATGTGCAAAGGCCCCTCTGTGGAGAGGAGGGTCCCACCAGGGAATAGTGGAGGAGAGCTTTCCCGCGGCAGAGCCCCCAAAGTGCTTTTCTTCCGAGTGCTTTGTCTCAGCGTTTCCCGAATAGGGATGGTATTACATCAGCCTGAAGAGCTTTGCTGTTTGGAGCACAAGATGGCTTAGAGTTGGGCCCAATTTATATGGAATGGGTTTATTTCTGCAGTAATGGTTTCTTCTAGGCTGAGAGTCTTTATGGCCTTTCCCTTTGGAATCATTGTCGTTCAGACTAGTCTGTCTAGACTTTCAGGCATATTCACCGCGCTGTGCCTCCACAGTGGATAATAATGTGTCAAAGCCACAATATTGCCAGCTAAGGCGGGCTCTGCAGGGGGAAGTGGCTCTTTTTTTGGGAGGGAAAGCAGAGAAAGTCCACTTCTGTTGCTGCTGTTCAAGAGGCCCATGGTCTGTTGCTCCTCTAGTCTGTATCGCAGGACTGAGAGCCCTGAGGGTGTACTCAGGGGTCTTTGGCTCCCAGATCTGTCACTTCATTACACGCACACTCCCTTACCCTAACCTGCAAGAATGTTCAGAACCTTTGCAGAAAGGAAAAGAGCCAGGAAGCTTTTAGTTACCTACTTCAAATAATGCATCCTTTAAAATATATTTCCTTTTTGGAGAAATAGCTGGTGATCACGCTGACTAAATACTATGAAAATAGTTGTCTTCAATGAAAAAGAATAGGCTTTTCCCACCAGCCTATGACTCCAGGTCAAATGGAAGATCTTGACCAGCTTCATCTTGTTTTACGTACCCTTTCCTTCAAGGACGCTCAAGAAGCATGGAGTGATTTGCCACGCGTGGCATGTGGCCAGACCAAACACTACTGTGAATGGAGTTGTGGGTGATGTTTTCCCACGCCTTTGAGTCTTGCAGTCTGTGCTTTTGCTCCCTTTGACAGCTCGGTGAGAAATCAGAATATTGCAGAAGCGTAATTAATTTCAAGTAGATGCCCGCTGGGCCCTTCTGCACGCTCTCTGTGAATTCAGGGAGTGTTCAAGTAACTTTTTAAGCTCATCTTTGGCTTCACATTTGAAAATGAAGAACTGATGACACTATACAAGTGAATTTCGAAAGGAGGATTCCCTTTCGTGGGCTGCTTAGAAAAATGCATTGCACAACCTTATTCACTTAAATAATTTGTGGATCCAAAGTTATAACACCAGGGTTTCCGCACTTTGTGTGAAAACGACTAGTTGAATTTGGCACTTGGAGGCCTGTACATTGAAAACCTCCTAGGAAGAATGGAAATGCCCCTGAAGCCTTTGGACGCCAGCAGAGGACTCCCTTGACTGTAGAAGTTTACAGCTGAGAGAGTAGCTATGGGCTGGGCATCCAGGGCTCCCCTTGGTGTGTAAAAGGAAAAGTGGGTGCCACTGGGATGTAACCCCATTTAGGCAGTGGAATTGTGGAGAGTAACATCAGATTCTGTTTCTGGTTAGATATGCAGTGGAAATATGATATATTGTATATATCTACTTATACAAAGTGTGTAGGGCTCATGGGCAGCCTTAGCACAGCTATCGGTCCTGTGGTTATTGTAAATTTGGTGTTTGCCCGTGGAAGGACTCAGAGGGAAGTCATGGGAACATCCCTTCTTTCTGGATCACTGACTCTAGTATCTCTGCCAAGGAGTCTGAGTCACATAATCCTTTTCAGAAAAATATCAAGCTCTGTAGTTTAAAACTCTACTATTCTTCACAGAAAGGCTGTTCCGGATTCTCGCTGCTTTAATGGTTAGAAAATTTCTTTCAATTTCCAGCCTAGCTACATTCACAGTAAATTTCAGCCCATTTGTTTTTATGCAAGAATCACTTTACACTTTAAATAAATAAATATATATATATTTCCATTAGTGATGTTTTGAGGTTTTTAAGACACTCTGTTTTATAATGAAAAGCAATAGGAACTTTTGTGGTGGTTTATAGATAAAATGAGGTGGAGGTGAGACTTTGCAGCATCTCAATAAATAATATCTCATTAGGAACAGAATCAGGTATTCAACTAAAATCTAGCGCTGCTTTTGATCCGAGACACATACACTTGAGTTGCTGAGGTCCTCTCTAATGGTCTCTCCTGGCCAGCTCTCTCCTGCACACGAGGCAGAAGCAGAGGCAATGTCCTCTTGCTTAATGATGCCACCAAAACCTCTTTCAGAGGTTTCTTAAAGTTCAAGTACTTCTCAAACAAAGCGTCTTGTATTTGATCTGAGTCGCTGGCAGAGACGATGCTGTTAACGAGCTATCAAGCCTCTGCCCATTTCAGGAAATAAATTGACTATAGGATATAAATAAATCCCTTTCAAACAATCAGAATCGCCGTGATTACAAAAAACCCAGGCATCCGCTCCCACGCATCCCCTGGGAGTGCCAGCATCTGGCATCGGCGCCCACCCTGAGTAGGGAAGATCTTACAGCCTCCAGAAGAAAAGTAAACCAAAAAGATCCAAATAAATAACCTCCAATGTGATCAAGATTTGACTCTGAGATTTTTCCAGCATCTCCATGGCTTGAAAAGCTGACAGCTGAATGAATGTAGCAGCTGCGATGAGCGTGGATGTGTTGAATGGGACTTGACCTAAAGCAGGGCATTCCTGCATGGGTACTGTTAGAGTAACCCAAAGCGACAAGTTTACAAGGTTAATTTTCTCTTTTTTTTTTTTTTTTTTAGCTCATCAGGGGATACTAAGTCCCAGAGAATCTGCAGCTGTAGTCCAGGGTGGCTTTCAGACTGAAATGGCTGTATTAGTGCTTTGGCGGCTTTTATTGCTCGCCCAGGTTTCAAATACTGCACTGCACTAAAATTGTCACTTGCTTTGACAGTTGGTAAGACTAATGGAGGGGGGAAAAAGAGTATATAAATCTTTATTCTTTCAAGAATTCAATTTTGGACTTTTCTCATGGAAGTAGCCTGTGGAACGAGTCAAATAGTGTATTTACTCACATGTACTAAAGTTTATGGTTTCAGAACAGTAATTTATCTGTGGTCACTTAGAGTTTTTTATGGTATCTTCAGTTATACCATCTAAAATATGACCTGTTTCATGGCTCCTTGGGCAGACTACAAAGCCTGCTGGCCTATTTCAGAGGGTGCTTCCCCTTTTCCTGGTACACCAAGGCAATGTGTGGGACAGACCTTCACCTCTTCCAAGAATGCCTACTATTGCTGAGATTGAAGCTGGGCCTCATCTGTTACCAGTAGCTTCAACAGAAAGGCTGGCCAACATGGAGGCTGGGGAGCTGGTGATCCTTGTGCTGGAGAGGTTATAATAAGTATTCATAGCAGTTTGGGGAACAAAGAGGATTTTTTTGTTTTCCTCAGGTCACACAATGGTGTCCTAATTGTCCAAAAACAGCTGGTACAAAGTTAAAGATGGATGGAGCGAGTCTGAGGCAAGATGTCTACAGGATGTCTCCATATCTTGATTAGGAAAGGGTTCTACCTTCCCATGCAGTAGGGTGTCTATTGTCCAGAGTCAAACCCTACAGTCAATTGTACAACTCCATTGCAGCACCTCCTCTGGAATTGGGTTGGCTTAGCCAGCAAAACACTTCAGCAACATGCATGTTGTCTTCTGCTTGTCCTGTGCCTGCAAGGGTGGGGAGGGCAGAGGAGGTGACCTCCTCAGCGTTTTGTTCTGTAAATAGATATATTTATACCACCCAGAGAAGCTGTGGCTGCCCCATCCCTGGAGGGGTTCAAGGCCAAGTTGGAGGGGGCTTGGAGCAACCTGGTGTGGTGGGAGGTGTCCCTGCCCAGGGCAGGGGGTTGGAATGAGATGGCCTTTAAGGTCCTTTCCAACCCAAACCATTCTGCGATTCTATGATATTTCAATTTATACTTTGAGGGTAGCTTTACAGAGAAAAGGTGGAAGACAACATTTTTATTAGAAGAAGGAGGCCTCAAAGACGTCTAACAATGAAAAGCCCAGTTCTCTAAAAGTCTCTGCTTCAGGCTCTGTGCAGTCCTTGCGACAAACTCTTTGCTGGACATGAGGCTTTCCAGGCGGGACAGTGTTGTGCTGTGGTTTTCACCATGCTTTCCTCGGCAGCGGGGGAGCACATTGCTCCTTATTCAGAACTGAATGTCTCAAAAGTGAGCAACTTTTTAATTTTGAAGGACAAACTTGTTTTGCAGCCTTCAGGTCTTGAAAACTCATAGTGTTCCCAACACACTTGTGGCACCCACCTGCTGGGGCTGATTTTCCGTCCGTGCTGGCAGTGGCTTTGCCGGGGACCACGCGGGCACAAGGAACTGCTGGCTCTGAGCGCTGTTGTCACGTCCGATTAGTGTCAGAGGGATGCGATGTGCCCGTGATGATGAGTTTGCATGTATATGCCACACAGAACGGTGGGGTGTAGCGTCTCTCCTACAAGCACCCCATCAAAGCCCACTGAAGACATGGTGCATTAGTCCCAGTGTTCAGCATCTGTCCCCTCCCACCCATCTGGTGTCCCGCTGAGCTTTTGGGGTGTCTTCCATCTGTGTTGGGCACCTTGCTCTGGTTTCTCATGCCTAAAATTAGCTTTGTGTTGGAGGAGGGGGTGAGACATTAACAGAAATTAGACCCCTTGATTGCAGACAGGCTGAGCCTTGCCAGGAGCCTGACTTGGATTAGCATTTATCTGCCAGGGATGCTCCAGGTTATCCTTGATGACCTGCTTGGCTCCCTGCATGGATAGAGGACAGGTTTGCTCTTTCTGGGGTGCAGAAGATGCACTTCTTTATCAGCCTCATCATCCCAAGGAATTCAGAGCCTTGAATGAGGCACCAACACACACACATACACACGCTTTGAAAGGAGCTGTTTAGACTTACCCAGTGTTAATTCCTTCAACGTTTATTGATATAGAAACTAGAAGGAGGGTCTCCTGCCTAAACCACTGCCCAAATCACTGTCAGACCCTCAGTGTAAGGTTTCCAGGTTAATTAGGTGAAGCAGAAAGGGTTAAGCAGCTCCAAAAAGAGTAGGGGAAAGTCCAGTCCCTGGAATACCTCGTGCATAGGAGGCTTACGCAGCGATGAGGAAGAAGCAAATCCCAGTTTCCCCATAAAATGAGCCTGTTTTGATGAGGACGTCTGAGAGAGCTCTGGCTCTGGGCTAATTGAGAGCAACAATTCGCTCAAGAAAGATGGGGGAGAAGATGCTGCAGCTTCCTCCCCAGCTGTGCATTGCTCAGGAAGGTGTTGAACTGCTGAGTCCTGCCCAGAGTCCTGGTAGCCCTGGGCATGCCCACAGCAAATCTTTAGGAATCTTTCCTGTTGAAAATTCATGTTGATAGAAAATCTGCTCCTTTTTGGTTCTGTAGTGGCTATACAAGGAGTATGAGGATCTGCATTTTGGAATTCTTTCCTGGTTTGCAAGCAGAGAGCTTTCCCAGCACATTTACTGGAGCGAAACTGCTGCCTTCAGCATGGTACTGGGTTGTTCTTCAGTCCTATTAAACTGCTCTGGCTTTCTGTATTTCTGTATTAAATGTCTTTTTTTTTTAAACTATATGTCACACTTCAGAACTTGCAGAAAACGTGTAGAGCAGGGAGCTTTGCCACTTAAAACATTAACAAATTGCTGAATGCTCTCGAATGGTGGCTGGAATCCATTTGCGGCGTAGTTCCCGAAACCTGGCAGCTCCTGGAGGGTTGCAACAGCCAGCTGCACTTGCAGAGCACAGCTACAGCATCTGCTACCCTCACCGGCTGATCGTCCCAGCAAGCCGTGCTCCTTTGACAGACATTCTGGTTATTCCTGGCGCGTGATTAATGCTTTGTTCCAAGCAGCCCACCACAGGTGTTTGATTTGGGCAGTTTTGTGGGAATAACAAGGTCTTGGGCATCTTAAAAGAATTGTTCTGGGAGTCCAACGTAGTAAAAGTGTTTGGGTCTGCCCTGTGAGGGAGGAGAGGTGTTACTGCCCTGGCAATTCTGGGGCAGCTCTGGCTGTCCAGCTAGTTCCATATTCATCCAAACTTTTGAAGGCTTTATGGGCATAGCTGCCATCCCTGTTGGACCAGTGGACTCCTGTCAGCAGTTGGGTATTCCTGTGATCTCTTGTGGACCTGCATCACCCGTTTTTTAATTGGAAATAATTAGAAGCCTCAGCCAAAGCCTGGATGCAGGGCTGTTGCCTCTGAAGCCATTCCCAAGCCTTGGATTGCTGGAGCATGGATGGGTATAACCTGGCGGTGCCACTTCAGGTGTAGCCTCAGGAGGGACCCTTGTGCTGATTCCCAGCTACGTGCTGACAATTAGTTTAAAATTCTGTAGAGGCTTTTTTTTTTTAATTAATCTCATAATTTCTGAGCTTGGGATATCCAGGATTACGTGCTGTCTTGGTGCAAACAGGCTCCAGGGATGCAGGAGAAACTCCCAGCCTGCTCCCCATGAGCAGCCCGCCCCAGCCCGCTGAAGATCCCCCTCCAGACCAGCCCGAGGTGATGGTTCCACCACAGGAGAAGATGGGAACAACATGTTTTGAAGGCAGATCTGGGAAAACCAAAGCCTAGATTTTGGACTTTAACCATTTATATGCCAGAAGGTCTGGACCTAAGGTGTAAGCAGAGCTCTGAAATGTCAAGCTTACTGCTGCTTAACAGCCAGTTGTCCCCTTTGGTTTTTGGCAGAGGAAACGCTGGTACAAGGCAGGTTACTGCTTTGTAGGGATAAGAAAGCCTGGGAGCAGATAGGTGGATGGGATTTCAGCGACCATCCCCATGCATTTGAAGATATTTTAGTTCTGGGAAATTTCAGAGAGTGCTCAAGGCAGCAAGATTTTCTGGTTAATCTACTGCCTCCTGTGGTGCCTGGAGAGGTAGCCAGGGTGGTGGTGGTAGGTGGGGGTTATATCAAGTTAGATACACATGAAATAGCCCCCTTAGCACTGAGTGGACACTACAGGGAGGCTCACAGAGCATCTGTGATCTCAGTAGATTATACAGGGCCCTGCCGTTCCCGAGGCACATCCCTTTGCTTTATCTTTTTAAGATTATGATCTAAAAACCTTGTTGGTAGGAGACTGAGTTGTTCCCCCTTGTTTTCCAATGGTCTCCCTGCTGGGGAAGGCTGATGTTTTTCATCAACTTCATGGATGGAGACACAATCCTACAGTTAGACCTAAATTGACTGGGATGCCCACATAAGAGCGTTACCTTTTACATGGCTTGGAGCAGAGAGCTAAAATGAGGAGATCTAGGTTTTGGCTGCCAAAGGCAGGTGTCTAATCCCTCTGTTCCTGAGCTAGAGCTGCCGGCACTTTGGGTCAGTGACACTCTGACGCCTTTTCAAAGAGCTTTCCAATCCTTGGCTGTGACATGATGCAAGCACAAAGGTAGGGGGATGATTATTCAGCTGCCTGTCTAATCTGTTTGATCTCCCCAGTCTAATCTCCATTATCTTCAAAAACAGGCGGTGGGTGTTTTTGATGCAGCCTGTGATCAAGAGCCATGCGCAGATAGCAGAAAAGTAGGGCAGCTGGCCATTTTCAAAGTGGAGCTACAGTCTGTTCCTCGACTGCGTTCGGATCAGAAATAAGCTTTTTTCCATCTACAAATGGACTTTTATCTTTTTCTTTCCCACCCCTCATAACAAACTTTTTTTTTTTTTTTTTTTTTTATAAAGTTGCGATGGCTGTTCAAAGGATTTCTGCATTAAAAGTCGTGGGATGGAGAGACAGAATCTGGGGATTGCCTGCAAAAGCTGCCTTTGGTGTGGGCTTGAGAGGGTTTTTCCTCTCTTGCACTGAAGTTTTTAAAATGCTCGTGGGGTAAAACATTTAGATCAATTATTATGATAATGACACAAGAGTGGAATTATGAGCATAATTATAATTACCATTTTTATGCACAGTTAATTAATCATAAAATACTGCATTATAGAATTTTTCTGTTTAATGAAATTCATTATAGAGGCCCCTGAAGCTCTAAATTTAATGTTAAACAAATTAAACCTGTGTCTGGGGTTAGGGCTATTAGCACAAACGTGGCCTTGAAGGGGGTGGTGGCCAAAGGGGGTGGTGGTGCCCTTCCTGAGCACAGATACCAGCTCCAGGTTGAGCTGAGTTGGCTTTTGCCTGCCCTGGTATTTACTCTGGCTGAGTTAATTAACCTCTAGCCCCAAATGTTTGGAGGAGAAAAGCTGGTTTTCTTGGGGTATTGGTATGGACGTTCTTGGAGGCTAAACCACCCCGTATCTGATCGGGGATAACGTCTTATCCATGGTCTAGGTTTCAGCTCTGCCATCGGGATGTCATGCAAAGAGAATAAGACTAGGGGGACATGGTTAGCCAGCCTTGCCGAAACACTTTTACAACTAAATATTGAACTTTATCACTGCCTCATACCAAAGGTGTGCAAAGGAACCTCCTGGAGCACACTAAGAGTGTGGTAAAGCCCGATGTTTTGAGTTGTGTGGCTTTGAAAGAAGAAAGGTTAAGTTTTAGGATGGGAAGACTAGCTGGGAATAGATCGCAACCAGCAGCAGTGTCATCACTCCGCGCTCATGTTCTCTCCAAAGAGCTGTACTGATTTGGGGCAGGTTGTAGGTAGTACCTCACGCTACAGAAGATCAAATGGACATCCTCTTTGTAACCTTGACCCCTTGAGGTAGGTCCTGGTGGATGGGAGACTTCCCGCTGCATCATTCTCCAGCATAGCTCTGAGTCTGAGAGATGAAAGTGGGGCATGCGGGGTTTTTTTGTTTGTTTCTTCCCTCTTTTTTTTTTTTTTTTTTTCCATCAGGGCACACATCCCATATTGTATCTGTGGCAGCGCAGCCATGTTGATCTGTTACAGCTCTTTGCTGGAGGAGAGGTAGCTCCATCACAGACATCTCCACTGAGCTAAGCAGCAGAAGAGCCAAAGAGCAGTGAGTTGGACCAGAAAAATACTTCTTAGTTAGGAGATAGATGGACTGAGAGAAAGGATAGAGATCTTCTTCACTTGCCTTTAAGCACAGGAAATATTGTGTATGAATCTGGGCTAGTTATCTATGTGTCTTTACTGGTGTAGACCTGGTTCACTTGGCTTGTCCTAGTCCCCCTTACTGGGCATGATGGGGCACATCTTCCATGAGCCTACTTCTGAGACCAAAAGGGTCCAGATGGTGATGGAGATGGAAGCTGTGGTCTGGTTTATAAGGTGGCTCAATGAAAACCTCCCTGCTGATACCCCCAGAAAGGACTGGGAAGGATGCAACAGCACCATTATGGCTTGCTTACGGGTTGTCATGCCTTTTGCAGGGAGAGTGGTTGTCACCCATCTTTCCAGTCCCATTCAGTCAATCTCAACCCTGTGTACTGTGACAAGCTTTCAGAAGTGTGTACGTTCAGAGATGCTGTTTGTTTTTATTTTTACCAGCGTCTGTGTAATGGAGAGAGCTCTTGGAGGTATTAAATTATCAATTTTCTCGCAGGTACCCAGAGTGCTGATTGTTATGGTTGTTTTTATTGATGTCTGATCTGGAAACAGATTGCAGGTTTTGTTGTTTTTAATATAATGTGACATGTCTCAGCATGCAGCCATAGTAATGTAATATAACAAGAAATGGGCCTATTCTGAAAGTACAGGCATTGGTTATTGCCCTTTGGCTGGAAAAATTGCTGCCGCTTTTTTCCTTTTTTTCCTTTTCAGTTCTTAATCAGGGTAGCTGATTCAAAAATCTTTGCCAAATTCTGTGTTTGTAATTATGTCTTGGGAATCCGATAGTATCAGGTGGTATGTTCAGAGTCACCTCAAGGTTTCCTCTCAGCATCAGGAAATTCCATTTTGTCCACTTGACAGCTTTTGGGCAGCAGAATTAAATTTTTGGTGGTGGCAGAAGAGGTTATGAGCTGGAAATGAGGGTGGACCTTGGGAGGGTTACAAATCGGGAAGGGTCAGTGGTTTATACTGGTGACTGCAAGGGGTCTCTGGGGGAGCAAATGGGAAGGCAGGGTCAGCAGCAAGGGAATGGCTGAAGGAAGAGAACTGGGGAGGATTAGAGTGGCTAGAAGAGACCTGGGAAAGTGTGGAGCTTTGAAGGACCAACTGCTCTGCTTTGCCACTGGCCCCCTCTAAGAGAAGGGAAGAGTGCTGTGGATATAACTCAATGTGATGTTCTGCTGTCTTTAAGCCAACAAATATAATTACTGCTTTTACACTGGTTTCTGTGTGTTGAAAAAGAAAATCAGAGTTGTGTGTGAGAATCTGTCCTTTCCTAGTTCTATTTAATCCTTTTTTTTAATTTTTTTTTTTTTTTGCATTACATTGGAGGTAGTGCAGCGATTTGTTGTTGGAAAGTAGAAAGGAAAATATTGAGCCTGTGCTGTTGAGCCCAGTGTAGAAACCTCAGTGTGTTCCAACCTGTTACAAGAAGGTGGCCATGGAGGAGGATTGCTGGTGCCTCCTCAGGATAGCAGTGTGGTCTGTAGCATCACACCTCTCTGCAGCCAGGATGGGCTTAGCCTGGGTCCCATTTGTGTGGTGGGACCAGATGAGCACACAGAGAGCACTAAGAGGACTATGTCTGCCCATAAAAATACACATATATTGAGGACACGTGGCATGTGCCTGAGGTTGGCTTTGCAAGATCCTAGCAGAACCCCGATTTGTTAAAACCTAATTTTATTTGACAGCAGGACATGCAAATGGGAGCAAACGCACCCTTCACTTGCTGTGATGCTCTGGGAAATACGTCTTTAATGTAGCCCGTGATGGGGATGCTGGGGGAAATCAAGTCCTGTCTATGTGTGCTGAAGTAGTTGCCTGTATTGTTGTAGAGTCTTTGGCTTTTAAAAGTGAATATCGAGATAGTGTCAAAAAAACAAAAGATGGCTTAGTTATAAGGAGTCCTGCTCTCTGGGGGTAGGGTGTCCATAGCCTATCGAGGGGGTAGAGACCATCACAATAAATGCAGCAGCTGCTGCTGTTAACCACAAGTACCCTGCTCGTGAGGATGGTCCTTCTTAGGACTGAACCCCAGCCCAGTCCATGCTGCAGTTGCTCTCCTGGGTCGCAGGAGAAATGCAGGCTGTGAAGAGGATCCTCCTTCAAAAATGCTTATAGCAAGCCTACTCCTTTTTGATAAAAACCCTTCGGTTTCATATTCTGGGGTTTTATTTTTAGCAGCTCTGCTGTGAAATCTGTCTCACTCAAACAGACCCTGCTCTCTGTTTTCACTGGCGCTTCTGGCATAAAGTCAATAAGCTTATTATAAGGGAAATCTCTGGAGAACTTTGCAGAACTTTGTCAGGTTGACAACAGGTGGAAAAAAATGCATTATAGGTTATATTTAAACCACACGGATTTGAGGCATACATTCATGTAGTAAAGAAACTCATGGCTATTCCCGGCTGAGTACTTAAACCTGCAAACGGGAAGGGGCATGGAGTCCTCTGGCCCATCCTCCTGTGCCATGGTACGGTCAACTGGGCTCAGATCACTCCCACGAGGTGCTGGGAGGCTGTTAAGAGCAGGCTTAGAGAATCACCATTTAGAGACTCCCCTCAGTACAGTACTGGAATACAGTATGATAAAAATTAAACCTCCCGATGACCCCGATTCAGCCTGAATAACTACAAGAGAAAGACAACACTAGGACTTCCAACTCATTCTTCAAAGGAAACCTATAAAACCTTCTAACAGCAGCAAGAGGGGTAAAAATTTATAGCTCTGAATATAAAGAAGTCCTAAATTCAAGTGAGATATTGGCTTCAAGAGACAATTCTTTTTTTCCCCACTGCATGCTTTTTGCTCCCCCTCACCTACGCTCACTTCTTGCCTTTCTTTCTGTGACACGAAAAGAGCGATCGCCATTTCTGTGCTCTACGGGTGCGTTTCCCCCTCAGATTGTCTAATTGGTTAACATAATTAACTTGAACCTGGAGCAATTGTTCCTGATCCGTCCTTAGCTTGAGGTTTTCAGCTTGTGTGTCACACTCGAAGAGAAGCTCCTGTGCCTGGGACTCTGCTCGTTATACTTGCAGCTGCATCCAGTTGATTAAATCCAAGATACTGCTTCTTTCTGAAAGCCTTGTCTGTCCAATAAATCTTTGGAGGTATAAAGCAGATATTCCACACATCTCAATGCACGTTGGGTGAGGAGCAGGGATTTTGAAGCTAACCCATCACTTGGGTTAGAACCTGGTGATGGGGTTTGATGGACCTGTGGTGACAACGTGCAGAAGCTAATGGAAACAAACAGTTCTGGCAATTTACATTTTCTCTTGGAGGGGACTACAGTGATTTTCCTGATATTACTGTGCTGGCATATGAAGCAAAAATGTCTATTATCACTCATGCTTAAAGTGCCGAGAGAAGCTTTAGGGACTGTGATAATCTCTTATTCAGGAGCAGAGGTATTTCTTGCTATGGAAAATCTCCTTGAAAAACCAGTTTTCTGAGATCTCTCGGCTTTTTCTGCCAAAGGTGCTCCGCCAGTCTGAGGGAAAAGAATAGTTCTGATAAATAAATCCTGCAGCAAGTGTCTGAATGTGAGGAGAGTCAGGGAAAAAGACTAGTACTTGGAAAAAATGAAAGAAGTGCTATATAGTGCAGAAAGCAATAGGAAATAAAGAATATTGAGAAATTCTCTTTATGGGAAGAAAGATTAAGGCTCTTGTTTCAGGTAATATGCTGCTCCTGGCCTCCAGGTGGGGAGGGAGCTCCTTTGTCAACATGCTTTTACAAGCTTTTGGGGTGGAGATGGGTTTACTTTTGGGGGTGAAGCGGATCACCTGGTGCAGTTTTTTTCTCATGTTTTGGATCCTTCTCGTGATGGCCAGCTGTGACCCTATCCCTGGGCTGGGCACCCCACGTGGGTTAGAGCAGGCCAGGGGCCCCATGTGGGTGCTCAGGAGAGGAAAGTGTAGATACATTTTTAAGATGATCCAAATGCACAAAAAAGATAACAATTTTTTTAAACCTCAATTCCTCTCACTGATTTTACTGAATTTTTAGAGTTGGAAGGGACCATAGAGATCATCCAGTCCAACTCCCCTGCCGAAGCAGGATTGCCCAGAGC
>JAOXNO010000041.1:2249607-2263459 GCA_028565335.1 Limnodromus scolopaceus | reverse complement strand
GGAGAATGACTTCCCTCGACCTACTAGCCACACTCTTCCCTATGCAGCCCAGGATTCCGTTGGCCTTCCTGGCCACACGAGCACACTGCTTGCTCATTGTCATTTTGCTGTCTACCAGGACCCCCAGATCTTTCTCCGAACAGAAAAATGCATTGAACATCCTTATTCTTCACCAAAACTCTCAGCAGATGTTTAACCTTCCTAAAATCTATTTTGGAACTGGAGATAAATAATTTCACTGCTTAACATCTTCGCTTTCAGAAGGAAACCTGGCTCCCGAGAAGGGAAGCCTGACTTGAAATTGTCTCTTGTGTGTACACTGAGCGTGAAGCCCAGCACTTTATCATACTCCTGCTATTGGTAACTTGGCAACTTTTAAATCATGAAAGATTTACACAAGTGCTGCAGAGTTGGAAATGTTTTATGACATGTTCATTCACACTAAATCAGACTCTGCCTTTTTAGAGTTTTCTTTCTAGACAGTTATGCAAATGCAAAAAGACAGGAATGGATTTAAAATGATTTCCAGCATTGGAAGATTAGCAGAAAGTGACAGACTGCCACAAAACACTCTGCTGCCTCGGCTCCCGCAGACTTCCAGCCCTGGTAGGGGTGGGATGGGAGGCAGCGAGAAGAGGAAGAAACAGATTAAGGGTCTTAGTTTTATCTTCGTTACTGGAACATTTATGTGCTTGGATGGAACGGTGGGTCTGTTTTGCAAGGTGCTTGTTATGAAATTATAATTAAAAAGGATTATATAGAAATCTAGTGTAGGGCTTAACTGTTCCCAGTGTGTAACTCCTCTCCTCACCCTTGATTGAGAATGAGTTAGGAAACTCTTCCTTCTGGTCTGGTCTGAGGACTGGACCCTGCAAAGCTTCTAAAGTGATAATTATCTCTTGTTTATGTGGCTGAGCTTGTTTCCTTCTCTGGCTGTGGAGAGATGAATTAACTTCTACCACGTGAAGGGCACAGGCAGGATTACCCTGGTTCTGTTGCTCCCCCACCCCAAATTGGAAGTGCAGTGTTTAATATCTCTCATCAGAAAACAACACTGCTCTTCAGCCCCTGCAGGCAGCACTGAAAAGCTCAGCTCTCCCTGTGCTCCTTGAAAGACTGTGTTACCCACAGCATATTCTGTGTGCTTTTAACTGGCGTGCAACTGCAGTTCTTAATGGATTATTAATTGGCTTAATGTAAAAGAGAAATTAATGGAAATGACCTCCTGAGTCAGAGCCCTGCGTCCTGCTAAGGTAGGCTACTCGTCATACCATCCCCTAGAATATCTGATATAATTTGCAAAGAATAATCTCTAAAAAGGACTGGAGTTGATCTCTGTCACCAGCCTGCCTGTCCCTGACACAGGTGACGCACTGAGGACAGAGGTATTTTGTGCTTGCAACCTTTGCTTTGATTAGAATACTCTCTACAATCATATGTTCTCTGAAGGCCAAAGCCAAAGAAGCTGAAGAAAACCAGAAGATCCCCATTGATTAATTAGATTTTTGCATTCAATTCCTGTTCAAATTTCATTTGGGAGCTACTCAGGCAGGGTCACTACATTTCTTTAGAAACAATGAGATTAAAAAAATAATAATGAAAAAAAGTCACCAAATAAATGTCACAGCCCTCCTATTTTCTTCAGAGTACACTTGGATTGCTTTTACAGGATGCTCTCAGCAATAGGGGGGTCTGTCTGCTGGCCCAGCTCAACAGAGATCCTCTATGTGTTGGATGACATCTGGGTCTGGGACTCTGAAGAAAACCCTAAAAGCACAAGTATTGCCTCAGTCCTGACAGCACTGAGAGATTCTGACTGACCACAAGGCATGGGGATCATTGTTCTTGAGATGTTTTCCTTACTGTAAGGACACCAGGGGAGGTTCAGATTGGATATTAGGAAAAACATTTACACGGAAAGGGTTATTAAGCCTTGGAATGGTCTGCTCAGGGCAGTGGTTGAGGCACCATCCCTGGAGGTATTTAAAAGATGGGCAGACATATCGCTTAGAGACATGGTTCAGTGATGGTTTTTATCAGAGTTAGGTTGATGGTTGGACTAGATGATCTGAAATGTCCCTTCCAACCCAGATGATTCTATGACACTTTCCCCATTTCCTTTCTGCCCCTCAAATAGTTTTTGAGAGTCCACAAAATCTTTCTTCTTCTGTGTTTTCAGAGTTGTGTTGCTGATCTCCAACCATGAGGTCATGAATCGTGATTCTCCAGAGTGCATTAGATCCCTTAATGCTGATGTTTCACCTACCTACTGCTGTAGTCCTGGCTTATCTCCCTATTCCCATCAACTCCTTGGTATCTTCTCATGAGCTTGGTCTCCTAGCTCAAGCTCACCAAGCATGACACCAGCTCTTCATCCACTTTTCCAAGATGTCTTTGTCATCGCCTTCATTAGTCCCTGGGCTGCCTCACCCTGTGCTGTGCCCAGAAAATAACACCTCAGGTGAGGGAAGTTTTCTGCTGCAGAAAAGCCCTTTTCAGTAACACAGGAGGTGTCACATTGAAAAGGTTTTATGGCCATTTTTGCAGCTCTTATTATACCTTAGGTCTAGAACAGATCCTTACAATTGCTCATAATTGCCAGTCCTTGGCACTTTACAAATCCTCTTCCTCAAAATATGCAGCTGGGGAAAAATAACCCTGCCCAGTGAGTGACTCTCGCACAGGGAAAATAATGAGAAATGTGGAGTGCGGGAGCAACAGGCTTTCTGGACAATTGTAAACAGCAATCATGTTTAAAAGCATCATCATCTGATCGCGGAGCATTCAGCGACAGAAAGGGAAATGCTGTGTTTAATGAATTAAATTGTTCATTGAAGATAATGACCCATTGCTGACTTGTAGGTACTTACTGGCTGCCTGTGATGCTGGTGGCCCTTCGTCAGCCGAGGGTGTGAGCGGCTCCTGCCGGTGTTTTCTCTAAGCCTCGCTGCTTTTGCTTTGTGCCTGATTTGTCTGTCCCGTGGAGCTGTCTGGATGCTAACTCTATTGCAGAATAAGTGCTGTGCACATGTTAACAACCAAAACATATATGGGATCACAGAATCACCCACAGGTTGAGGCTGGAAGGGACCTCTGGAGGGCATCTGGTCCAACCCTCCTGCTCAAGGCAGGCCACCTACAGCCAGTTGCCCAGGACTGTGTCTAGATGGCTTTTGAACATCTGCAAGGATGGAGCACCCACCACCTCTCCAGGTAAATTCTGCCAGTGCTCAGTCACCCTTGCATTGAAAAAAGTGTTTCCTGATGTTCAGAGGGAACCTCTGGGGTTTGTGCCTATTGTCTCTGGTCCTGTCTCTGGGTACCACTGAAAAGAACCTGGCTTCATCCTCTCTGCATCCTCCCTTCAGGCATTTATACACATTGATAAGATCCCCTAGAGCCTTCTCTTCTCTAAACAGTTCTAGCCCTCTCAGCTGGAACTCATTCCTCATAGGAGGGATGCTCCGGACCCTTAGTCATCCTTATGGCCCTTCATTGGACTCTCTCCACTATGTCCATGTCTCCTTTGCACTGAGGAGCCCAGAACTGGACTGAGCACTCCAAGTGCGGCCCCTCTTGACCTGCTGGTAATAATTTGTCTAATGCAGCTGAGGGTATCAGCAGCAAGGGCACATTCCTGGCCCATGTTCAACCATGTGTGTTCATGTGTCCACGAGCACCTCAGGCTCTTTTCTGCCAAGCTGTTTTGGTGGCCCCCAGCATATATTGGTACATGGAGTTGTTCTTCCCTCGTGCGGGACTTTGTACTTCTCCTTGTTGAACTAGAAAGCAAATGTCTTTTAATATTTCTGCATTAGGGCTTCTATTTCCTCAGATAACTCGTTGTCTCTCAGAAAAATTAACGAGGTATTTTTCTATGCTACATGGCAGAGGCTTTCAGATTGATGAGGAAGGTGGATCATGTGCTGTAGTGTGTTTTGGTTTCTACACCAATGCATCAAGCATGATTATCACATTCACCTATATTTCCCTTGGGGCAAACTCCTTACACCTGCATTTAAAGAAAATAAACTTGCTTTGCTTAACTATGGAAAGTGGTTGAGAAGATATAACAAAAGGTAAGGCTGTTCCAGAAGAGAAGAAAAGCTGTGTGGGGGCTGTGACTTATTTGGGGGTGTTTATTGACAGTGTGTTCCCGTTCTCTGAATGACTCGCTCTCACAGTAAGGGCGGGTTCAAGAACGCGCTGATAAATATTCTGCTCACCATTCTGTCGATGGTGAGGCTCCAGCTTTCCCCATTGCGTTTTACTGAAGAAGTGGAGGCTCTTCTGATGGCAACGAGTAAATCTTTCTGCTGGTATCTTTAACCTGTTATTTTTCCTCTTTTGTATGAATAGTTGCAGGTTGTGTGAGTGATTATTGTCAAACTCCTTATGAACACCTCAGTGTCAAGGATAATGCATGTATATAAACATATATACAGAAATAAAAAAAGTTTATAGAGAGCAGGCTCTTCATTCCACATCAAATCTCTCCTTCCAGCTCAGGCTGGCAAAGGAGGGAATAGAGGGTTTCAAACCTTTCCAGTATTGCTATAAGCTCTTCATATTTTCTGTGTGTTACCTTACGTTTAAGGTGTGAAAAGGGGCAGGAGACGTCTCCTTTGAATGGCTCATCCTTGGCACGTGCTGTCTGGAGCTGCTGTCTATGCAGGGTTTGTCTGGCTTCAGATGCAAGCATGTCAAACGCCAGACTTGGAGGGGTTTTGTGGTGTGTAGGAAAGGAAATGCCACAAATTGTGTTGTCCAATACCCCGTGGTCCAGAAGAGAAGCTGGGGTCAGTCTGTTGTGGCAGACACGGGTGGACTTCTATATAGGCACTACTGTTGGTTGTGATGGTTGCTCTACCTGCTCTGCCATATTTTCCACCCCAAAAGGCTGTCTTTGTGTTATGGAGAGCAGCACAATTGCTTGGACTGCACCTATAGCACTTGGGAGTCCTTTCCACGTCAGCGGTGATTAAACCACTCTTCCCAGGAGCTGGTGAGGTGGAAAATGTTGTGATTACCAGGCTGATATCCTGGGATTGCTATTGACAATCAAATTGGGCGATATTCCTCTGGCTGATTAGACCAGATGTGCAGGACATTTTTAATAAACTGCAAAACAATTGAGATGATTTGATAGCAAACCTGAAGAGAATAGATTAATAATTTAAGACTCGGGAAAATGCAGTCTTTGAAAGCCATGTATTCTGGAAAGGGAGCTAATGCTCCTGCTCGCTTGAAAAGCAACCTGGCAGACCCCATTGGCCCCGTCCCTTGTGCTCCAGTTAAAGTGTAACACTGAATCTGGTGCTCGGGCTCCGCATTCACCTCCTGCATTTGTCCAGTGGTGCTGACAGGATGAGGGGTGTGAAAGGATGGGATGATGCAGGGGTTAATCGGTGCATCACTGAGATGCATTGAAGTGCTCAGCATGGTCAGGTAGATGGAGAAACCTGCTTAATTAATACGCTATGCGCTAATCAATGCCATCATTGCATCTACAACAAACTAAATCTGTCAGGTTAGACAGGGTAAACTGTGGGAACACATGGGAAAAAGGTGCTTCTGCGGTGGTGACGGGCTTTGCTCTTCTGCTCCAAACTGGGCCCACTCCATTTTGTCTCTTTTCTATAGACTTTCTCCAAATAATTTCCATCGGTGCCGTATATGCATTTGAACATTACTACTACTTTTATTTTTAAAAAGGAAACAGGCAAGCAGAGCAGGCGTTCTAATAAATGCTGACACAAAGCCAAGTGTTGGACTGTCCAAATCAGCCAGATCAGAGAAATGCATTAAAGAAATTAAATTTCATGAAGGCTCATTACAAGGGACAATTAGTAGGGAGCAGGATCCTTATCAAATAGCAACTACCTCTCCAAAATACAAGGGAGTGCTGACATTGGGGTGATTAGACCAGAGGCTGTGGGTCAGGCACTGTGTAATTAATTTATTCCAGAGCTTGCATTGAGAAATCAGGTGGCAGTATATTAGGAACCCCATAATTATAAAAGTATGGCTTACGAGACTGTTTGCAGGAAACTGCTACTTTTATGGATATTCTGTCTCTGGTCAGATTGAGCCACCCTGTCTGATGAAAGATGCTTCCTTATGTGACCTCCCTGAGGAAGGTGGTCTCCTTCTGCTTGGATATCTTCAGATCTTATTGGGATTGTGTGTTTAAAACACTGCCATGCAGTCCAATTAGTGGCATTTTGCCTTTGTTGGGCTTGAATAGAGATGTTTAACAGAAATACTTGTTTAGCACCAGTGGACACTCAGGCTTTTGCTGTATGAATCCCTTTAGAGGTCTGGGGAGCAGCAGGATGCTGTTGTTGAGTTCAGGTAGCTTATTACTAGCTGTACATGAGGCCTGTATTTCATTTCTGTGCTTAAGACGTGGTGAAAAACCCACATATTTTGCTTCTGCTTCTGAATATAAAGGTGGGAAGGAGGCTGCAAGTTTCTCCTGGCATATTGTGTTATTCATGCAAGAAGAGATGTTGGCAGCTCATGAGAGGAGGTGAAATGGGTTATGTGGTTTTTTTCAGAACGGTTATTCCTAGGGCTTTAATTTGCTTTGTTCAGAAAATTTACTTTTTTTTTCCAGTCTGAATGCCACTTTCAACTCTTCCTTTCTAAGCAAAGGTTTCTTGGACTATACAGGGCGGGTGGCAAATGCATTGGCTGCCCATTTCTGTGTCTTACTGTTTCTGTTTGCAGACTGACTTTGTGATATAGGCTATAGAAGCAGGAGATGAGATACACCTGATTAGAAAAAGATTAGTCTTTCTTAGTGCCCTGTTTCTAGCAGTGATCAAAAGCAGAGCTGTGGGAATAAGAGAATAAGGCAAGATGTGTCCTCAAAAGACTATCCCAGACTTCAGGAATTTGGTTCTTGGGCATTTCCTTACCCAAGATCAGTGTCCTGGTATTTAATAATTATCTAAATAATTTCTTTAGTGCTTGCTGGGAGGGAGTGAAGGGATGACATAGCTGTGGCTCTCCAAGGGACAGCTGGTGGCCCTGGGAATATGTGCAGTACTGTGTACAAAGCTCCCCTGCTCAGGAGGGGGTGCTGCTTCTGAAATTATCCAAAACCCCTCTCCCAGGAAGGTAAAGGTGCACATGACAACCCACTGATATATTTGTAGTGGTCTGAGGGTCCCACCTGGCTTATTCTGTAGGCCCAGCACGATGCTGCAGTTGTACTCATTGAGACACTTACCGAAGATTACAAGGATCTGAAAGACACTGTTAGAAGTTTATGGGTTGTTTTAACAACGAAAGTCTTTTTCTATGGTATTTCTCATGCGCTGGTTGCAGCTGGAGAAAATTAGCCATAAAGACAACCTGATTTTAGCTTATGATTAGTTTGAATTTTAGAAGTTATCTCTGTTCAATTGCCCTTCTGGGAATTTCTACGTTAAAACACAAATTGTTTCTTAAGAGTCTGAAGTTAAAAGGTTTTTCAGGTGCTTTTTTGTAGAGGTGCTCACACGCACACACTCTCTCACTCGCTAGATTTTGTGGCAAATTCTGATTTTTCATATGGCAAGGCTTAGCTGAAGCAATATAGTTTGGGAAGGGACAATGTGAATTCAGAGAATTATAAGGTGGGATGTCTCCTAGTGCTGCATGGAAGGGTTGTTTTGGGGAGCATTGCCTCACACTTGAGAAGTACAGGAGATGCCTCCCTGCAGGGCTCCGGTGATGGAGTGGTGCTTTGCCACCTACTCTGTGGAAAGACCTTTGGAGGGTGGTCCTGAGCACCCAAGCACCAGGCAGGTCCCATTCTCCACCCAAAGCGAGCAGGGATAAAATTCTTTCCACCCTGCACATACCTGTACTGCACAAGCAAGTTATTTTAGAAATGTTTTATTGAGGCTTTAAAGAACTGCCTTGGTTCCTTACCTTGCACACCACTGCCTGTTGGAGCCAGTTGCCTTAATTACCACAAGTCCAACTCTGTAGGATTGAGAGGATATTAAAACCAATAAATGTAAAACATCTCTCTATACTTTTCTTTATCTGTCTGTAGAGCTGGGCCTATGGGCAAGTCAGTTAACCTCTCTGCCTCATTTTCCTCATCCATAAAATGAGACTGATAATCACTTACATCGCAGGAATATTCAGAGAATTAATGTGCTCTGAAGGTGAGAAGTGGGCTATGAATAATGATCATAGTGAAAGAGAAGAGAGTGAAAAAAGGAAAACCTCCCTCAAAGAAAAATTTGTTTATGATATCTCTTTTAATGGAAGTGCTGGCATGAGTTCCTGTTCCCTGGGTTATAGAAATTTAGGACTGGAAAGAAAGTTTCTAAAGAAGTCATTTAGTTAGTTTGCATTTGCCTTGGTTTACTCCCTCAATTTTATGCTTCCAGCACCTCTGTACATCTTTGCAAGGGGTTGGCTTCTGTGTTTCAAGTGTTTTTGGGAAGCAGAGGAGTCTGAGCACCAGGACATGCACAGAAGGGGGTTTCTGAGTTGAGCCTTTATTCTGAAGTGGGCAGCACAATTACACTGCCATAAAGTGGAGCAGGGCAGGTCTGTGCATCTGCTGTACGCCCACACCTCCCAATCCACTGTCCTCTAATTGTGTCGTTACCTGAAAAGCCCTTACTCCAGAAAATCCCAAGTTTTTAGGAGCCTTTACAACAGTCCCAAATGTAGGACATTCCCATACAGCAACCTTTGTTGTGTGATGGTGTCTAGGATAAAAGTCACGGATTTTGAGTTCTTAAGTATGTTTTGATTTTGAGTATTAAGCGATATGAGGTCATTAGATGTCCAGGGAACTGATGAAAGTTGCCATCCTGCCCGTAGGCTTCGTGCTTGTGCCACTTCCAGTTCACCACGGGAGGAGTTACAGGCAGAGCGTAAGTCTTCCGAGAACGTAATTCTTCTGTCTGTCTTTCTGAATGTGACTCCTAGAAATACCGGCACAATTAGGTTAAGAACACTGAACAAATGTCTCTAAAAGAAACAAAAAAGGACAACTCATGCTATTTATTCTCCTACAGCATAAGTTTATACCCTTCCATCTGATAGTGACGTCAAAAATATGAATCATTTCTGCATTAGCAAAAGCCAAACTCGGGCGCTGCCGGTGATAGCGCTTACAGTCGTGTCAAAATGAATCACCGTCACGGAGTTGTCTTTGTCATCCCGTAAAAATTATTCCCACGGATTCTAGGCGCTCCCCCACATTTGACATGAATATTCATTCACGATTAAAAAGCAGTTGCCCAGCAGAAAAAAAAATTAAAAAAATTAAAATAATAGAGTTATCACTGGCGTTTTGTGATTGTGGCTGCTGTTTTATGGCTTGGTGGTGGGTGTGAGGCAGCAGAATTGAGGGTGAAAGCATGTGGAAAAAGCTGCAGAGGGGGTTAGATGTTGTGCAAGCTCAACAGTGCTCTTAGAGGTGCTTTGCACTTTCATGCCACCTTTTTTTAAAGAGCCGATTTTGGAGCTTCACGGGGCCCTGACAAGGGGCTCTCTGCGCTCCTGCTGAGGCAGCACAATGCCCTCGTTCTGCTGGGTTCACTGAGGCACACAGCGAGGTTATGGTTTTCAGAAGTGCTGAGCCTCCGCAGGTCTCTCGGACCCCCCGTGCGGGCTCTCAGGCAGCCGGGTCCGAATGACTTGTTCAGGGCATACCCTGAATTTCTGTAAGAGCTGGAAATAGAAATCCAGGAGTCCTGACCTCTATTCTCGATGTTTAAACCCGTTGCCACATTTCTTCTCGCCGCGTGTCATCAAATGACCTTCAGCTGAAGGAAACTGAAGCCTCAGCAAAGTCTGATCATAACTTGGGATGGTTTGCTGGAGAAGGCCATTAAAAGAGAATTTTGAAGAGCGAGTGCAGCAGCCTTGGTCTGCCACGTGCTGCTGGTGTGGACTGGAAGGTGTGTGGCAAACACCCTGGGGACGTGGAAAGTGCAGACCCAAGGGCTTTCTGGGGGTCAGAGAGGGAAGGTACATCTCTTTTTGGTGAGAAAATGGAAAAGAAACTTCTCTTTGAGCAGCAAGTCAGCACACAGCCCGGTGTTTCAGACACCGCGATGCGCAGCGCTGCTCCTTATGAAGATGTCAGCCCTTCCACACTGAAAATTGGCGCATTTTATGCTTCATTAGGATACAATATCTGGATGGGGAACTCTACTGACTACAATATGGTCCGAGCGTCTGCGCCATGGCTAGAAAATGGCTGATGGTGGGCATGTACCACTTACGCCAGCAGCTAATTCTTGGCAAGGACTGGAAATAATGATGTAAACTGCACTGGTTTTATCCAGGGAAAGGCATAGCTGTTTGTGGCATGTGTTACCCATGGGTTTCTCTATTGAGTGATGCTGTGTGGAGGTTCCAGGTGGCAGCGGGAAATGTTGGATCTGTCTGATCCAGGATGTGTGGAGGGGAGAAGCTGGGGAGAAGCTGCACCGGGGACAGTCGTATCTCCAACCTGAACTTCCTTGCACTGCTTATGAACTGTAAGCAGGGTTTTGCATAGTGGGCACTGGAAAGACTTCCCTCCATGGTCCCTAAAGTCCTGTTTGCTGCCTATGCCAACAGTAAAGCTGGACCTGAAGCTCCTGAAGATGTTCGTGAGCTAATCTTCTTGGCTTGGGCAGGTCCCACAAGCAGTGAGTGTGGAGCTCGATTTCTCCTAGGGATTTTGAGCTGAGTATGAAGCTAGGTCAGGTCTTCGCAAGTGACATGTTGGCAATGGTTGGGATATAACCATGATCACACTGAGCAGCATTTGTTTATGTGGGATTGCTGTTTTGGTGAAAATCGGTGAGGGTTTTGCAAGGTTTGTCACATGCTGGAAGAGAAAGATGACTTTTTTTTTTTGTTCAAAGCTGAAATATCATCCCGTTTTCTGTTTTCCAAATATTCCCTGTGGAGAAACAGGGTAAAGAAGAAATGCTTGTGCCATCAGCCAGTGCAAAATCCTGATAATCTTTTGATTGGCTTTGGTGGTCCATACTGAGATGATTGCTTGCGCGCCTGTTCCTTCATTTCAGCCCTTAGGTGTAAAAGAATCTGAGCAGCGCAGTTGCAGGTTGGTTTGCTTGGGTGTTATGGAAGTCTCACAGCTTAATATCAAAGGGATTGCTATTACACAGCTCGGAGGGGTTAATGTTGTTGGCAAGGGGGAGGACATTGATTTTTGCACCTTCTCCAAGAGAAGGAGAACTGACAACCTGGGATTTTTGAACTGCTGGAAGGAACTGGTGAGCTGCAGAGACCCTCACGCAGCTATCAAAATGCCCAAGAATGGCTATCAGTTGTGGAAACTTTTATTTTAATATGGCTTTTGAAAGGATGCAGGAAAGCATCACAAAGCCCTGGACCCTTTATATCATTAAGTGATAAGCTATTTTCTTGGCAATGCCAAATGTCCAAAAAGGGATAAATCAGAGGTATAATTATTGTGATAAGGGATAACACTCAGCATCTGAAACGGATTTAGTAAAGCATTACTAAAAGAAAAAGAAATGAAAGGTGTAAATTAAATCTCCATAATGATGAGGGATTTGCATGATATCAAATGCTAAGGTACCCTATTAGCTGATAAATAACCCTTGTGCTGGTTACCTCCGGGAGCCATGTTTGCTGTTTATGATAATAATTTCTTGTCTTGGGGCATTTACTAAGCAAAAAGCCCAGAAAGTTAACAATAAATTTTTATAATTAAACTTCAAGATGAATTGAGACTTTGTAGATGTAAATCTTTTCATTTGTGCCAAGCTGTAAGATTCTGTTAGCACGATAGCAACTAATTTATGGAAATATTGCCAATTATGGACATTTTCATACAAATGAAACAAACAATACTGACAATAATGGAGCAAGTAGCATATTTTGATACTCCATGGATGTGACTATGTTATTAATGAAGACAACTTCAGTTATTTAAGAAGATGCCAACGCTGTTTTTAATGAGAGGAAAGCTCCCATGAGATACAAACTGAAGCTGAGGAATTAACATGACCATCACCATCCTGCTCCCCCCGCAAAAATTGTGCTAGATCTGGATCCTCTCTTTTTAGGTACTCCTAGATATGGAGGTGGGAGAGAAAAAGCCCTAATCCCAGTTCTGATACCGATTTGCTTCATGATCTCATGTGGGTTATGTGACCTATCTGGATTGGTTTGCCCCATCTCTAGATTAGGTTTTGCTAAAGACACAACGGCAAATGAGAGAACTATAATTGCAGGTGTCTACAGAAGTTGTCATCAGACGATTGAGGAGGAGGTGTGGGAGAATATTTCAGTTCTTCCTGCCCCCAAATTAAGATGTATTTACCCACTGCAGGAGGTGAGGATGGATGTATTGGCACAGTTCCATGTTATCACCCTCCCCATAAGTACCAACGTCGCCCTTCTACATTGTTTAGAAGTTGATTTGTAACCTCCACATCACCCCAGCCCCCTAATTCACTCAGAGACTGCCTTCCATAATCCATAATTGCTTCTTATATAGCTCAGAAGTTGTTGGGGACATCAGTGTCCTCCTAACCAGCAAACTGGATAAAACCAGGTATGCCACTGGAAAAGGCTTTGGATTTCTGACAACAAAAGGGAGGTTCAAACATTCACCAAAAAAAAAAAAAGATGTATCTATTTATCTCCTGAACACCTCGATGAAGGCAATTTGTCAGACTCGCCCTGGCACAGGACCGTGCCTGTGATATATTTGACAAGTTGGTTTGGGTTTGATATAGTTGAGGAAGTCAACTGGGATAACCAGGTTGATGCCATAAGACTCGGCCTTAATGATGAATGTGATGAACTGTTCAGAACCGAGAGGTAAGGATTCAGGGGATTTGTATCGATCAGGAGAGATCAGAATGAAAAGGATGTGTTGGAGGCTTCATTTTTTTTTTTCCTAGGCAAAAAGGAGCAGCCGGCTATAAATAAATTCTGTGGTTTAAAGAAATAAAAGGGAGTAAAATCTTTTGATTAACTTTAAATCCTGACAAATGGAGAAGCGCTCACAGCATTGACAAGCCCAGAAAGGAAAAAATGTTTTTTCTGTCTGTTGCTTAGTGTTTTGGGGGAAGCAGGATTCAGGGGGAGGGAAGGTCTCTGTTTCTGTTGGGGACCAAAAGCTGAACTGCTGCTCCTTAGCCCGGCTCGTGGGGGTCCCTGTCACCTTGAACCCCCTCTGAGATGTAGGATCCAGATGTGTTTGCTTTTCATGGGCTTTCCTTCTGCTCCTGGAGCCTGTTCTGTATCACCCAGTGCTCTGCCGCTGGCCCTGTGACACCTCCCTTGGATTATTCATTAAAGTGTATAATTATTTCAGCACACCCAGGTAAATCTCAGTGGAAAGTAGGAGCTGAGTGAACCACTGAAATGGTATTTAGTGCTTTTTTTCCCCTGTTTTTGTTACTGTTCCCTGGCTAACATGTTGGCATAGCAAAGGGAACATCCTTTGGTTTGGTGCAGGAAGGTGTGTAGCATCCCATAGTGGGTGGGTTTGGTGCATCCCCCTTGCTCCAGGTAGGCCTGGGGACCGGTCTCCTTCAGTGTTTGCATTCAGCACGAGGAATTTCTCACAGAGCACAGGATGTGTCCCATAACATCCTCATTGGGAAATTAAGGAAGTGTGGGCTGGATGAGGGGACGGTGAGGTGGATTGAGAACTGGCTGTGTGACAGGACTCAAAGGGTAATGACTAATGGAGCAGGTTCAAGCTGGAGGTTGTGGAGTCCCCTTCTCTGGAGATCTTCAAGACCTGCCTGAATGCTGTCCTGAGTAACATGCTCTGACATGCTCTAGGCAATCCTGCTTCAGCAGGGGAGTTGGACTAGATGATCTCTATGGT
>JAOXNO010000041.1:2227613-2241977 GCA_028565335.1 Limnodromus scolopaceus | reverse complement strand
TGGGTGGACCTGCTTTGGCAGGGGGTTGGACTAGATGATCTCCAGAGGTCCCTTCCAACCCCATAGCATTCTGTGATAAACACTACCACCCCCACCACCCCCAACCTTGTTAGGTACAAGAGTGGAGGAAAACTTACGTTCTGACTTTTCCAATGCAAAAAGGAAAGCATCTCTGATTTTTCCTGGGATTGGGAGAGCATTTGCCTGAACTGCGTAGGTCTTGTACTTAATCTTATGTTTGGTCTTATAGAAAACAAACTCAAATATTAGATTGCCCCAAAATGTCTAAAAATGCTATCTTTTGTGCATGGATTTGTTCATGTAATGGGATTGGTTTGTTGAGAAAAAAAAAATTCTAACTTGCAATAATTTCTGTCTTGTATTTTATTTTGAATGAGCTGCAATTCACTTAATTAATTATGATTGATCATGCTCATACTCTCAAGCATATAAATACATGCCAAAATATAGATACAATGGTGTGTCTATGTGCCCTTGCTTTGCTTTGTAACTAAAGGAGTTAAGAGCCAATGAAAGAAACTAATGAATAACAGGAAAAGAAAACTAAAGACTAGATATCTGAAATACTCTCCTTTTGTACCTGGGTCACTAACTTAATTTTCTTCTCCAGTTGAACAGATTTTAATTTCTAGGAAGTCTTACAGATATCTGGAATCTTTGTCAAATTATCATTATGTTGATTTATTAGCCTCACAAAAAACGTTAGCTCTACCACATAGAGAAACCAATAATATCTACAATATCTAATGGAAGCCTTTAAACAATTCTTTCTGTTTAAAAGGGAGACTGTAATATACAGCACTGAGTCTAATTTTCATTAATTTGTGCCTGGGCAAAGAGATCTTTTTTTTTTTTTTTTTTTTTTTTAATGGGGTAGAAGACTCTCTTTATATTCTGCACAAAACTGGAGTCATCTGGAGAGATGAAAAGCTGGTGCCAACACACTTTCCCTTGAGGAGAGGTGAAATATCCTTGAACTGTCAGCAATGCCTATCATGCTGTAGATCCATAAGGTGATCCTAAACTGGGTTTGGAGAATGATACCCTGGCACAGCTCCTCCAGAGTTGGGAACATTAGCGGTTTGGCCATGGCATGGGGTGTGGTGGGCACAAGGTCTGGCGATTTCGATTTAGGAAGAGTGAGAAGCCCAAGTCTTGTCCCTGGTCCATTTCTCAAAAATACATTTTAGTTTTGTACAAGATGAGTCCTTGACAGATGGAGAGGTACGAGCTGTTCTCCGAGTGGCTCCAGAGCCTGGCAAGGACCTGCCAGTCAAGTTGGTCAGGAAATATGACTGCATGGTGGTGGTCTCCTGCCTATGAAGGGCAGCCTAGTACCTCCCAGTGCATCATGTTCAAAGCAATTAAGCTTATGCAGTTATTAAAATTGCTGAGTGTTGCTCCACCTGAGCAGTTATGGGCCCTCTGTAATTTAAATAAAATACTGGTGATGCTATACCTGACGCTGGGCAGTTCAGCTTCATAAATGAAAGGTGTTGGCTTGCAAAGATAAGATGGGTCCAGCAGTGTGGATCCCAAATTATGGGGGTGGAAGCTCCCTTCTCCCAAAGACCAAGTGCCTTTCATAGAAGACCCTCAGTCTTGGGTACTGAGTTGGTCACCATCAGCCTGAGGGCCTCGGTGCTGCCACCTGCCTCCCAATTCCCCTGGTACTTCCTGTTGGTAAAAAATAAGGTAACACAAACCCATTAATTCATTCCCCAGTTTGCTTTTTTATTCCCTGCAGGGAAATGCATATCACTTATCCGTCATCCTTCAAGGGAAATATTCCCATTGTGGTTGAGCATCTGCTACAGCTTTATAAATTGCACACCTTGTTTGGAGCGTAGCTTACTGTAATGACTTTATTTGGTATGATGATATCAATATAAGAAGTGATTTTTCTTGTATTGCTATACATTCATCGTTACGGAACTTGCCTGCAACGGGGTAGGTACCAGCCCTGACAAACTGTGCAAAGGTCACACTGGCAGCTTCTGTTTGGCAAAGTAATGTGATATATATTTGGCATAAAAAGTATCTGCAAATTTACAAAATATAGAAGATTAAGAATAATTGAATTTGAATGTACCTTTTCCTACCCTTCCCTCTTTCCTTTCTTCCTGGAAAGGTTTTAAAGCCCAAAGCACCTTCTGGCTATTAGTTCCTGCTGTTTCTGGTTTGAATCTTCTGTGTAAATATTTCATGTTTTGTCTTTGCAATATGTATTTTTCAAAAAAAATCCTTCATTAAAATTTAAATTGCAGTCCTGAGTACAATTTACTTTGCATATTTGGCATACATGATACTCTATTTAGCATAGCTTGTGCAGGCTGCTTCTCTGCTTTTAGGATATTGGATGGGGATGTATATGGAAAGTGATTATTTCTCATTTGCCAACTGCAGAATTTTTATAAATTCTTTCCAAGCTTCCGGCTTTTGACACAGCTGCAGACAAGAACTTGGGCATGATAGACAGGTTGTAAATCATTGTTGCATTTAAAATTGTTCCTGTGAAGTTAGTAAACCTAGGAGCAGGGTTGGAGCTGTTGAGTTTTATGCTATATTTTCTTTTTCTTTTCTTTTTTTTTTAAATGTAAGTAATAATCCTTCTCTTAACAACTAAGTCTGTAAGTCAAGTTTAGAGTAATACCAGGCAGCATATTTTCTCTTATTCTCCCAGACAGCATATAACAAATAAATAACCCCCCTTTCCAATTCTTTCACCTTAACTAAAAAAGCAATCTGCTATAAATGATATCTGTAGCCATGTATTGCACAGCTCTTGGCTTCATAAAGACCTTGATACTTAGTAAGGCAGAAGGAGAAAATAAAGCAGCACTTCTGAAGCTGAAATAATCCTATTTTGGAAGAATCCTTTTGTTTAATAGCCCATATACTTTCATTAAGCATAATTCCATCACTCAGTTTCTGCTGTCAATGAGATTATCCTGTGGCTTCTGGAGTTCAATCACAGCAAAGTAGAGAGCAAAGCATCTATGCCTTGCATTGGTATCACTGCAAAGATAAAAACATGGCTTTTTTCCCCCTTGAACATCCCAAGTCACATCAATTTGCAAACCTCTTCACAGTACAGGGGTCAGCAACCATCTGGAGATCTTGCTGGAGACCTGAGGGTTGTCACAAGGTGACACTGAGCTGCAGGTCGCTAATTGCTCTCAGCCTTTTATATGGAAAAGTGGTAGAACAAGTGATTGCTTAAGGTGGTTTGAATTCATGGCGTTCCTCCTCTGTGCTGCACCTCTTTGGGTCTGACCCAGAAGCACAAGTTTGGGATGAAGCAAGCTATCCTGGTAGCAACACATACTCAGTTTGGTCTGTGGCTTGCAGTTGTGAAATGTACGAGCTACTTGTATCATTAAGGGGTGAAGATTCATCTTGGGCATGTTATTTAGGTCTCAGAGAGCAGCAGTCTCTTGCAAATATACTTGAAGCTACAATTAAGCATGTCCCAGAGATGCTCATTTCACCCTACTGATGGGAGGTGACTCTAGATGGCATCTCAGGTGGAGGTGAATCCTTGGTGGGACCTCCAGCTGTAGCTCCTGGTGCTTGGGGCACATGCAGTTTAATAAAGGCACTAATCTGGCCTCGTGCCCTCTCTCTGCTCTTTTCACTGGCTATTTCACACATACCATTGTCGCCTCTTGCAGCCAGAGATCACAACTTCATTCGAAGGAGAGGGCTGGTGTGAGAAGCAAGGTGATCTCCCAGCCAGAGGAATGGGCTGGTGAGAGTGGACCAAGCAGAAAGACCTGGAGAGCAGCCTGGTGTGAAATAATCTGAGCAGGTGCTTTTTGAATGTTGAAGGATGAGCAGATTTGTCTGAAAGTTTCTTTGTGGATCGATGAAGCCAAAATGCACAGGCAGAGGGGAAATACTATGGCCCTCAAAAAAGTCTCCTTGAGGATATTGACTGAATATTGTAGGAGGTGATGGCCAGAAGCAGGGACATTCTCCACCTGCCCTATTTCATCCAGTAGTTACTTAATCCTCTGTTTCATTAGCTTGTTTTCAGGGACGGGATTTTGGGTTAGAAGGCTCCGATCTTGGGTCTGACCCAGAATGGCTACTCCTGGGGTAGACAATCCCACCAGTGGTGGGGGCAGAGGACAGGACTGTGTGAACAGAGGGAGAATGAACTCTTTAGAAAGTACTTATCCCTAATTCCTGCGCTGGTGACACTGGGACACATACGTTACAATTTCCCATTCTGTATCAAAGTTTAGACTGAGAAGCAAAGCAGAGAGGTAAGAGAGGGGGGAAAAAAACCTCCTATTTCAAAGTTTGGTGCTAATGCATGGCTCCTTTGCTATGAAGAAAGATAATAGACATCAAAGTCTTTACAGTAAACTTCCCCAGGGCTTTGTTGCTCAAGCTCCTGGGTAGGACACAGCGAGGTGTCTGCTGCCGATGCTCATGCCTCGCTCTTTAAGACCTGGGAAGTTTTGGAGGGCTGTGATTTATCACCTGTGAGCAATCATACCCCTCTCCCCTGGATACGGCTTTGTTCTAGCGGGCCTGAGAAGTTGTTTAAATCAGCAAGTCGGGGGGGGCCTGAGGATTTGGTTTCCCTTTGAAGCTGTCAGGCTTTTGCTTATTGCTTCCCCGCCAAGTTCTGTACACGAGCTGCCACCAGCTCTCCTTGTGCAGGGGAGGTGACGATGCCTGTTCCCCCCATCTTTTCTACCCCACAGTGGGGCACAGGGACCCTTGTGAATTTATTCTTGTGGAAGAACCGGCATCTCTGCAAGCCCTTGGGGCCGCTGTTATATTTGGGGTTTAATTGTGTGCATTGCTGCTTAATAACAACTCCTTCCCTCGGGCACGGACCTTTAAATCTCATTTATTATTCTTCAGTGCTGCTGTTCAGGCTTTGTGTGTTTTGGGTAGAGAGGAGGCACCGCTGTCTCTGTGCAAAAGGAGAGGCCAGTATTGCTCTGTAATAGGAGGGTGAAAAACCTCTTCTCTGCCTGTGACCACCTTGTTTTGTCCTAAAGTTTGGAGAAGAAACAAACTTTTTGGTCTGTTTTGTACAGGGCCGAGCTCATTCTCCTCCTACCCCAGTTTTTCAGGGGTGCAAAGCTCTTCTATCATAAGCATGAAGAGCAGTGGTGACCTATGAAAATAAAGGAATATTTTTAACCAGTCCTGAAAGCATAGATCTGTATTTCACGCAGGTGAAAGCACCTGTGGTTCAGCCTTCCTGGAGCTCTTAAGGAGCACTCAAGTACAGGGTGATGCCGAGGAACTCAAAATGTGCCAGAAAAGAGCTGAGCGATGCATTTCAGACCCTTCTCCTTGGGAAGGAGTTTTTCTTAATGAGGAATGAGTGATGTAGGAGACTCAGCATCTCAATCACTCAGAAAGCAGTCACTAAATGTTGATATTTGTTTGTAAATCCTTATGTAAGGGCTATTATATAAGCACATAGAGATGATTTGTGCTGCACATTTGGGAAGAAATCACTATTTTATTTATATTTTAATTTGTTTAGACTGAATTTCTTTACAGTTATTCACAAACCCAGGCTCCGCTGTGTAGGCACAGGTGGGAAGTATTGATTTTCGTGCAGAGAGTGTAAACATGTTTTGGTAATAAATAAACTGTTGAGGTGGGCAAACGGGAGAGAACCTGGTTGTGTTTATCCTGGTGACTCAGCTGTGCAGTCAGCGGTGGGAAGGAGAGGCAGAGGCGGACAGGTATGGGACGAGGACCCACCGTGGCAGCGTTTGTTCAGTGCAGGGTTTGCTGCCTGTTTCTGGGGTCTTCCGAGTTGGCAGAAATAGCTGCACAATTGCACGTAGAGAAAAAAGAAATACCCAAAGGCATTTATAGAGAAATCCTGCTGCTGGGGGGGATACCATGGGTTTCTCAGCATCCCCAGCTGGGACCTGGATGCTCAAGCCTTGGGCTCATAACCTCCCTGTAGTCCCACAAGGAGCCCATGAGAGCTGACATTCAGCTTTTTCCTAAAAACCTTGCCTCTCTCACCTTACATTTGAAATCACTCGGCTTTTTCGCTTTGCTTCCTCTCCCTCTGGGCGTATAATTGGTATCTCACACGATATCTCTGACTGATATGTAGCAGAATTAAATGCTCTGCATGGCCAGGTACCTGGAAAGAGGTAGCAGTGCTCCAGCCACTGGTTCTGAATAATGAAGTGTTTTGCTGTGAGAATAACTGGGTTAAACATTCCAGTTTTCAAAGTTTGGCATACAGTAGTAGGATGTATAGAGCTTTTGTTTTACCTGTTTGAATTATTCTTCCTGGTTCTGTGATCATCCACATTCAAGCAGAACCTCTTCTCCTGCAGCTGGGAAGTGATTTGGGCATTCCTGCAGGACTGGGGAGACACAGGGAGCTGTACTGTCATGGGGCCAACCCCGTTGCGTTGACACCACACTGTATTTTTTCACCTCTATCGTATCCCCTGCTACTTTGAGCATCTCTGCTCCACTCCAGCTGTGCAGGGCAGGTGAGACTGTAGTTTTTGGGATGAAAACCATTTGTATATGTGGTCCCAGAAGAAGTCAGCAGCAGCTGGTGATGAGCAGGGCTCTGCAGTCGCTCTGCAGGAACAGCCCGAGCTCCTCGTTCTTCCCCGACTCTGGGAAAAGCACTCGCTTCTTCCTTACTCAACCAGGATAGCAATGACCCACCATTAACCTCTTACTAGCTAACGATTTATTGGAGATACTGCAGAGGAGAATGCTGTTTTCAGACTCCCGTAATGCTGATAGCCAAGTGCTGCCTAAGCTGATACGGGGAGGGGAAGCAGGAGGATATTTTGGACCTTTGCTTGAGGAATTCAACCTGTGTTGGCAGAGATATGAGGCAGGTGGTAGATGTGCACCTCAGCATGGCTGTTGCTTTCCCCATGATAAGAAAAAAGAATTGGTGAGCCGTCACATATTGCATAATTTGGTGTTTGCAGTAGAGAGACGTGGTGCGGACAGAGGAGATGGGGCTGCAGAAAAGCTACAGCATAGGGATACCTCCAGGGAAATCCAGTCCATGAGACAGGGCATGGGAACACCTAGAGAACAGCTCCAGCAAGGTCTGGGTCCTTGGGCTGGGGTCCTTGTGAGGCTGGTCAGGGCCATGAAGCTCTGTTGGTGCCCTCAGTACAGTGGTAATGAAGATAGTCTGAGTTAGGGGAGCAGATATGTTCCCCAAGACTGCAGAACTGGCTCTGTGGGTACACATTTCTCAAACCTTCATGGATGCTGTGTAATGGGACAAGACTTCCCAAAGGTGGGTGGATAGACACAGATGTGGGATGAAGCAAGAAATTTCCATTGTTGAGCAGGACATGGACTTCTGTCACTAAAGCCAAAACCCGAGACCATGATGGGACACTGATCACCCAGATTTCCCTCCTGCTTGAGGAGCATGAATGGCCTTGTTGACTCTCCCCATCTCGCTTTGTTGTTGACAGCCTGATTCCCCTCTCCCCAGCAGCTCGTGTTTTAGCTCCTGACTGTGTTTTCTTTCAAGCCCTTGTCAACCAGCCAAAGCTCATTGTGCTGTTCTTCTGACTCTGAAGTCTTTCAACCCACTTCATCTCTTCAGCCCTCGTGCTGTTTTAGGCACCCGTTCCACACTACGGAGCAGTTTGCCTCGTGCTGTGAAAAAAAAAAAAAAAAGGTTGTTGAGTTTCTGGGCCACTGGAAAATGTGACAGTTACTGCTGAAAAAGAACACGATTTGAGCTGCTGCATCATTTTCTGCTGGCTGACTTTCAGGGAGGAAATCTTTCATGCCAGAAGCTGAGAGGAGAGATGTTGTGAAGATGGTGCATGGCTTTCTCCATGCCTGGAGCAGACGGGGTGAAAGGACTCAGTTCCTGCCACAATCACACCCTTCACAAGGGGTAGCACAATCACTAGTGCAGTAAATATTATGGAGGATGTTTCTTTCCCCTTGTTGTTCCTTGGGAGCAGATACTTCATCTGCTTTTAGGAGGGAGGTTGGATCCTAATCAAGAGCATAATGATAGCCAGCATGAAAAAAATCCTGGGTCACGCCCTGAACCCTTGGTTGTTGAAACACAGGTGTAAATTTAAGACTGATCAGTTTATTTAATCCCGTGCTGCTGCTGTCTGTCTGATTTGAAGGTGGACCCAAAATGATAATTAAATACGAAGATATTTAATGGTCTGTATTGTAATGATGGAACATCTGATGGCAATGGATTCTTCTGAAGGGTATGCACTAACCCACAGTAGAAATGGACTTGTTGAAGGGCTAAAACCCAGTTGCTGTGTTTGTCAGACTACATGTGGGAGGATTTTAGAGATGTGCACACATGTGGATGTATGGATGTCCGATCCCTGGAAGTGTTCAAGTCCAGGCTGGATGGGGCTTTGAGCAACCTGATCTGGTGCGAGGTGTCCCTGCCCAGGGCAGGGGGTTGGAACTCAATGATTTTTAAAGTCCCTTCCAACTCTATCCATTCTGTGATTCTATGTGAGTTCCGTTCCTATTGATTTCAGCTAGAATCAAACTCTTGTGATTCTGAACCTCAGATTTCATGTCGCCTCTTGTGCCTGTGGAGTGGAAGAGGGACTTTTCTGATGGCTCTCCAACCCCACCTGGTGCTGTCTTCTGCCTCGAGTGTGTCTCTGGGCAGCAATCCTGAGTGGTGCTTGTTGCAGTAGGCAGAGGACAACCTCTTGGATGTGCCTCCAGAAAGCGATGGGTCCCTTGGTACCTGGGGAGGTGACCAGGGCACCGTGGAGAGGGTTGGCATACACCTCATGCCCAACTCTGAGATGATTAAGTGCAGAGAATGGACTTGGCATCTGATTTGATGTCCCCTTCCAGGAAAACCACCATGTCCTCACCTGAGATACTGAAATCTATATTGATAATCATCTATATATAAACATATATGTTTACACATATATATATCTTTTCCGTGCTTACAGAGAAGCAAATGGAGTTTTTTTTTTTCCCTTGTCGTCTTCGGTATCGTTCCAGCAATAACCAGACAGTATCTGGCTCTCAGAAGTTTCTCTCCGTGGTTTAGAGTGATTAAAAGTGCAGAATGCACTTACCTGCATTAGAGAGGGATCATTAGGGCAATCACAGCCTGGGTACGGGTGTAGGGTTGTGTTAGAGTGATTCTGCTAGAACTAAACCTCATCTTTCTCTGCCCAAATCAGGACTCAGGCGACCCAAGAGGAAAGGTAGAGAAATGGTGACAGGAAAGTAGGTGTGGGAGCTTTCTGCATTTGTGATTAGTCACACGTACCGGCAGAGCCGCTGGATTAGCTGCACTAATCAAGATCGGGGGAATCTGGTTCTCCATTTCAAGGGAGCATCCCTTTTGTATTAGTCTCTGAAGTTATTTTAACTTGCATTGACACAAATTAAACAGGAATCTTGCTGTCTATTGATTTTGTCAGCAATGTTTTTTCTCCCCTCCTGAAGTCATCTTTAAAGACTTTACTTTTATTAAACTAAATGCTGCCAGTTAACTAAAGTCTTTGTTTTTATAGACTCAAGAGAACAAGATCTAACATAAATTAATCATGACTTAATTGACTGAACTAATTCAAGTTCTCTCCAGTCCACTGCACAGCAATATTCCTGTCTTCCCAATGCTGTAACTGAAGGCTAAATGGTACATTGCTTTAACAGCATAAACTTTTTATATCTTTCGTACAACATTTTTACTGTGGACAAAAGTTTTAATTTCCTTGGAATTAAGTCCACAAAGCATTTTCACAGTTAGGAATGCTGAAGTGAACACCCCTTTTTGTAATGCATATTAGAGCTGACTTCAATTTCTTCCTATTATCTTTTTTTTTTTTTTTTTTCTCTCTGTGCAAGGACTAAATTATTTATTTGGTATTACTATTTCAAAGGAAAACCAAGCATTAATTCAATTTACAACAGTATTCTCTCACCCTACAGAGCATAAAATGAAATGCAATGAATTGTTAATGCCACTGATGTCAAGAACGCAGTGCATTTAGCGGAGCTGGCTAAATCATTAATGCCAGGAGTTCTCCCCAAAAAGGCGCCACTGTCAGCAACCAGTGAACCCAGTGCATGCCTTTTGGGTTCAGCCCGTGCAGAGAGGGTCTGGGGACAAACTTAGGGGTGGTGTCCCACATGGTGGAGCAGGGAAGGAGTTTGGGGCTGCCTTGTGGGAGAGCTAGCAGAGCTAGGGAGGGTGCAGGCTGTGATGGTCCTTCAAAGCTATTAGCTCCAAAGACAGCCTGGGAACTTCTTCACCGCTTCCTGGGGATGGTACCAGAAATCCTGGCAGACACAGCTTCTGCTCAGGATATTCATGATTGACCCATGGGGATTTGAAGGCTGCTCGTGGGCTTTCCACTGCCAAAAAGAGGCAGAATTCATCAAATAGGCTCTTCACTGACTGGTTTCTTTCTTCAGTTCTGCATTTCCCAGCGCTACTTTTTTTGTGCATTGGAGCTTTAAATATCCCAAGCTATGGTGGGTGCTGCTATTACTCCCAGTAGGAGCCTAATCCTTAATCTAATAAATCTCAGGAAGAGGGGTTTTCCCTCTATTAGCCTAAACTTTTCGTAGCTTTATTTCATAGTTTTGCTTATTTTTGTCCCTTAGCGTCATCCACAGTAACTTCTATTCTTGGGACGGTGCAGAGAGTTATCAGGAGATCCCGTCCCAGTGTGACGGTCCTCTCTCCATTGGAAGAACTCTGCATGTTTTTATTGGTTGAATTATTTCTTCACCAAAAGCCACGTTTGATGGTAGTCTCTCTGTATTGTCTCGTTTCACATCTTTTTGGTGGCTTCCCCACAGCCTGTAGTCAATGCAGTGTTAGTGTCTGGTGGTTTGCAAGATCCCAGTGATGTAGAGAGCTTTTGAGCAGAGGTTTGGAGAAAGGAAATACCCAATTTTACTGTTTCTTAGGGATAATAGTTCCTAAGAAGCTCCTGTGAGAGAAAGTTTCTGTTCTCAGTGCTGGGTGATTTGAGGCAGATGAAGGGGTTTTGCGTTGGGTTTTCAGCCACTGGTGGGGGAGTTTGCAGACCTGGGAGCAGCAGCTGTGGAGACCTTCCTGCTTGTGCTTGTGCTCGTGCTCTCAAGGGCTGGTGGCAACCTGCATGCTGCCTTGGGAATGGCTGGAAGAGCCCTTCCTTGAACAGATGCAGGGAGAGGTTTCCTTAAAAGAAGCTTCTTGTGTCAAGTCTATAAAATACATAACAGCTTAAACCTTGAGTGTCAGGAGCTTGTATCTACTTATCCAGCGTTTCACTAAAGTACTTGAAAAAGGTCTGAAGAAGTATTGTCCTTCAATGAGAGAGATCTGCTTTGCCATTAAAATCTACTCTTTCAGCTGTTTCATACTGCTGGATCTCTCGGTTGTTTCTTTCTGTTCTATTCAGATTTTTCAATCAATTTACATGGTACTGAAATAGGCAATAATGTTCCTCAGAGACCACAATGGTGGTCAAACCTCATTGCTTTGAAGGCGGTTCCAGGCTTTGTTACCTACATTCAGTCACGTCCAACACTTCAGCTTTGCTCACAGGCATCTACTGACGTCTGTTCTGGCTAAAACCTATGCAAAATAATCTTGGTTTAGCTTTATCTCACTCTTTAATCCCTCTTTTCCTTTTTCTGCTGTGGTGCGAAACAACCTGCATGCTCCTGGAAGGCTGGAAGAGAGACTTCCACCTACAAATAAATACAGAATTACAGCCTGAAGGCTTTTCCCCAGTTTTGTCTTCCCAAAGTTCCTCTGCATCTTTTCATTACCAGCTTTGATTTCAGAAGTCAATGAAGCTGCAGCTGCTTATGCCAGTGTAAAACTGACCCTTTAGGGAAGGATTAGTCTTCTCTACCTTCTTGAAGTAGAGGGTGTGATTAGAGGAATGGAGAAGGTCAGCAGAAATGAGCTGGCACTTCCAGGGGTGCTGCACTATCCTCTTGTAGCACGGGATGAGTCGCCTTTTGAAGCTCCCTCTCTTCCTCCATTGACCAACACCTCTTTGTTGAACAGATGCTTAGATTTTGGTGAAGAGAGTCAAAAGGGATAAGCAACAGATTTTGGTTTCTTGAAGTCCCTCCAGGCCATGACCTCCTGGACACAGGGGAGTCAAGGTGTATACGTTCCTTGGACTTGGGATCTCAGGAAATCTTAAAAGAATTAAATTAATGTCACCTTTATGACCGTTTGAGCAGGGTCTGTAGAGCAGCCCATCGCTGGAAGCTCTCACCCCAAGAAGACATTCCTCTCCACCTTCTTCACCATTATAAAAGGACTCTGCAGTACTTCTCACAAATGCTCCCTAGATGCACACACAAAGCATTAATGCGTTGAAGGCAAAAACAGTTAATGTACCGTACAGCCCCACGTACTATTTAAACTTAATTTGATGAAACACCAACTACCAACAAATGTAAAAGGTCTGCAGTAAATATACAGTGTTCTCCATAATGAAAGTGCCATCATAAGGTATAATTCATTATAGGCTCATCACTTTGCTTTTATGTTTCAGGTCATTAATTGCTGATAGAGGTTACAACGTAGAAGGGATCAGGCGATAAAATTGCATTTCAAAGTCTGCCCTTTTTCCTCTGAAGACTAAGGAATTTACATCTACAAAAGCAAAGTAGCATCCAAATATCTCAGAGCAGATGTAAACTATCAGCATTGTACTTCAATGCAGCTGCATGTAATGAAAACCTGAAATTGAATTTTAACTTAATAAAGTAGATTGTTTTTTAATTGAATGTTGGGGTTTTTTTCCTTGACTTGGAACATTCCCACTCTTTAATTACGTTTCATTTAAGTGAAGAACAAATAAAATCAATTTATTTTCTGACAGTGAAAAGGGAACACGCAGTATTTCTCAGCAGTTTGAAAAGCAGCTCCCCGCACCTTTGGCAAATCTATTAAAACAATGTGCTTAAAGCAAGCAGTCATTTTTAATTAAAAGAGCTGCACTCTGTAAACAGCTTATATATCAAGGCATCATATATATTCTCACCGCATGCTGCATTTTTTGATGAGGACAGCTATATAATGTGAGATACGGGGAGAGAAACCATTAACAAAGGAGTCCTTTTTGGAGAAAGCTGCTTTTTTATTTAATGCTGGGCAGGTACCTGGCGGGGACCATCCCAGCACTGTCCGACCCTGGGCTCTCTGGTGCGTGTCCGACTTCTCCGTACATTGAAATTCAGCCACCGATCCCTGACCCTGCATCACATTAGAAAAACAGGGAAAAAAGTGTTCCTTGAGTTTTGCCACATTCACCCTGTTTTGCTGATAATGGAAATACATTTCTGCAAATACCTTGTTCTTCCCAGTGTGGCTGTGACAGCCTCCTTTTCCTCTGCTTCGATGCCTGGATGTGATTTTCAGGGTGAAAGCAGCTGGGGCTGTACTTACCTGGCTTTCCCAGGGACCAAAGTAGGTTTTAGAAGGAATAAAACTTACATTTAGTGATAAATTCTCATGACAGCATGTCTTAAATACCCAAATCCTCCAAAGTTCTTTAAAATTTCCTCTCTGCAGGATGTGTTGAGCAAAACATTCGTCGTCGGGATTTTTGATCTCAGTTGTAAAGTTCGGAACAGAAACATCAAAGATAAAATGTGAATGATCTCAGAGTGCATTTGCGTGCGCAGCATTGTTTCTCCTTTTGGGAATGATGACATTTCTGTTTTTGTTTTGGGACAGATGCTTTTTTTTCTGTCTCTTGCTTTCTCTGTGCTGGTTTCTGGCTTTACAACAAAAGGACGGGTGTTAAAAAGTCCCCTTACTCCAGACAGGGAGAGAGCAGGGAAACAGCAAAGGCAATACCTCTGCCTTTCCATTACATTTTATGCTTTTTCCTCGCTCTTTCCCCACTGGAAAGATTAAAAGAAGAAATAAGGACAGCAGGTTCCTGCTTTACTCCTTTTCCGTTGCTGACAGACTTGATCATTTATTTCCATTTCATGGGAAATCTTAATTCGGAAAAAAAAAAAGAATGGTTTGATAGTAATAACGTGTTTCTGTGGGGCAGGGAAGCCAGAATGTCTGGAAAGGCAGAGTGATGTTTTTCTATTGAGTATTTTGGGATGCTTTGCAGGCTGCTGGATGTGCTACAGCCACCATGCAGGAGGGCAAGGAGAGATTTTTCAGCCTAGAAACCCCCACCCCATCCTGGGCTGCATCCCCAGCAGCGTGGCCAGCAGGGCCAGGGGGGAATTCTGCCTCTCTGCTCCGCTCTGCGGAGACACCCCCCCCCAATGCTGCCTCCAGCTCTGGGGCCACCAACAGCAGAAGGACATGGACCTGTTGGAGCGGGGCCAGAGGAGGCCACGGAG